>VYXD01015078.1:113405-164516 GCA_013397195.1 Hylia prasina | reverse complement strand
AAAAAAAAAAAAAACCAACTTATTTTCTTATTTAGACATAGTTACAGTGAATAGTTTTTAAAAAATGCATTTCATGGACATCATCAACTGAAAAAGCCATAATAAATTTTACATCAATATCAGATTGCTCTTCATGAATTTCTGATAGATTCATTTCTCTAGTTTTAAAACCTCTATTTTTGAACATTTATTTGATGTGAAGTGAGCCCCTTTGTATTCATATGTTTTTTACCTTGCTGATTCTGCAATGGGGGCAGAAAATCTGCAGTCACCTCTGACCTAACTTTGCTGGCCCACAGTTTTAGACTACAGTACACCCAATAAAGAAAAATAGCACATGCTTTTAAGAGAGCTGTTTCAATAAACTGATAGCCTCAAGGACTAAGAAAAAAAAGTGATGCTTTAAAGGTGAACTGGCGACTTCTCATTTAGAAGACTTTTCTAGTATCAGTCAGAACCTTTTTGTGATATATCTGTCATGGAAAATGATCAGGAGCTGCTGAAGTAAACAAAATGTGGGTCTGTTCTTCATTATTGTAATTTGCAGATGCTTTGTGCCTGCTTGCAGAGGATGGCCCAAGGCTTTTCAAACTGTTAATGACATGAACAGTAGCCAAGAACTGTCTTTATTTGAAATACAAGTGTATTTTTAAAATAAACCAGAATGTGTGAATCCTCACACAGTTGCCATTTGCATCAGCTTTACACAGTGAGAATTTTTTAAAAAGATACAGATTTCTCACCAAACATTCTGTGGACTAGTTAAACAATTGTAAGTGTTTTCCAGAGGTGTTACCACTAGTCAAAATACTGGCTTTTGTGGCTGGTCCAAATCAGGCTTTACAGTAACTGAAACTTAGTTCCCTTTCATTGATTTCTCAATGTTCATAAATTCATTAAATGTTCATTCATCAAATTCCATCTCCTTTCTGGCTCTTCCATGTCAGAAGGAGACACCTGTTTCCAAAAAAATGAACTGGCAGATGGCTCAGTAAATATTGCACCATAGCACAGCTGGTGGATGAAGTAATTTTAATGAACAGAAGACAAACAGAAATTAAAGTATTCAGAATTAGAAATAAGGGAGAGAGGATTTCTTATCTTGTCCTTTTCTTTTTCTTCTTCATTTTTCCTAGTTAATATTCTTCTATGGAGTTGTGAATATTAAATACTAATTGTTGAAATTCGGGACAGTTTGGGACTGTGTAACAGCTCTGCACATGGACGTCAAATACACTGTAGTTGGTAGTGCATCTGCTGTACATGAAGATTTTATCCATGTATGTATTGTGTCATTTTTCCAGTTTACTAGGCATCTGAAAATCAGCCTGGTTTCAATGAAAATATGTGGAAAGCCATACTCCATATGTTTTTCATATGAGACATAAGACTTAACTGTGTAATACTGATACTGGACATCCCCCATTCTGCGGGACATCTGCCAAGTTCAGCAGAAATAAGTTACAGGCAGGAGAATAAAACCAGAGGAATAAGCGATTACTAAATCCTTATTCTGTTTTTAATTTTTATATTCTGCTCTGGTCTCAGCTGTTAGAGTCAACTTTTAACAATGTCTCTGAACTGAAATAGCCATGTATTCTGTACTTTAAAATGCTTTGTGGTTAAAACTTTAAAATGTTTAATGTTCATAAACGAATGACAGATTTTCAGAGGTTCTCAGTGCAGGTTTAGAGACTTCCAAAAATCCTAGTATGTCTCCCTTTGCATCTTTAGGTAAGAATGTATCTCTGATCTATGAGTTTGGAAAAGCCTTAAGAGCCTTTTAATATGTTTTGTGCATTAGTAGTTTAGGTTGTATTTGAAATGTAAACTATAGCTGTTACAAATCTTCTCAAGAATTTTGGGATACAAGATAAAGCTTGCCTTGTTTTTGGGTGTTGCCAGTGATTATGTTACTCTGCCCTTTTGGTCTGTTATGTCCTAGATTGTGAACTAATTAGATTAAGAAAGAAATGATAACTTAAATTTAGGAGAAATAATTCTATGCCTCATGGTTACAGAAGCATGAAAATGCTCCTCTGCAAAATGGCAATAGAAGGCAGCAAGTAAATAAAAACCATATTTTTCAGCATGATTTTGAAAGCCAGAGTCCTGGTTTCTGAATAGTTCAGTTAGCAGTGCCAGAAATATAAATTCTAAAGTCCCATTGTAAGACCTTCCTTTCACATTTACAGAATCTGAAAGTAAATACTGATAACATCAACATATTTGGCATTGCTTTCAAGATGTTGTTTTCTTGTATCTATTTATAAATCTAATACAGTTCAACTCCTTTTTATTGGCATGTACATGTTTATTGTACCTTATAAGAAGTAAGTCCTCTCAGTACCTTGGATGCTGTAGAAAACTTCAAATTTAATTGGAATTAGGTTCCTGTCTACAATACAATCCACAGTCACATACAGGTTTCACTTGCTAAAACTTACTGTGGCTACAGGTAAAACTTTTATAATATTCAGGTTAATGTGTGTGGAGGATTTTTTAAGCACTCATGGAAAGAACCATGAGAATATTTACCTTAATTTATCATGCTTTCAGTTTTAGTATTAGCTATATTACAAAAGAGAGCATAAATCATCTACTTGGCATCTCACTTTACATCCTAGGTTAAAAAAGGTACTACCAGGCTATTATTTTCTGCAAATTATATACTGCTTTTCTAATATTCTAGCCCTCCACTGCTGTTTCTTTGTTTGTGTTACATCTGTGAAACTCAGAATAATCTCTGTATTCAATACATTGCTAACAGACAGGAAAGAAAGGAAATTTTACATATTCAGGATGCATATGTAAATTACTATTTTTATTTAATAAAGATAGATTGTTGAGCCTGGCACTAATTTTATCCTTTATTACCAGTGAAGACATGAGAACTTGAAGTACATCCTGCTTCCATACCAGGGAAATTGGCTCAAACTGGAAGGAGGAAGACATGGCATCATTTTTTGTGGAATACATCCTTTAAATGTTAGTTTACAAAGACCTGCTGAGTCAAAAGGCCAATTTTATCCAAAAGTTGTTTTTTAAAAATGTAGTATACTCAGATATACATAGCATACATGACAAAATAGCCAAGAAGAAACAGTTCTAGAAACCTGTTGGATTTTATGGATGCATCTGATTGTTGCTCAGGAGCCCATCCTCTGAAGGGCACCCACCTACTTCTGTGGCTTCTCCAGCTGATGTGCTTAATCTCTGCACGACTATCATCTGTGAGCACATGATTATGTTCTGCAACATCCTAAAAATAACTTTAACACCCCAATTAGCTCCTAAAAAGAGCTCTGTTTTATCTACATAGTTGATTTTCCAGGATAAAAATCAGTTCTGTAATTCCTTTTACCACTCTGTGGTCCTTGCTTACAGTACAATGGCCTCATATATCTAATAGAATCTTGCTGCCTTGGTGCACTTTGGTAACAAAAACTTTTCACTGCTTATTTTGCTTGTAATTGTGATGTATGCCACCAGTTTCCTCTCTGCATTTGACTAGTTTGGACTAACATGGAAATGAAAAATGAGTGAATGTAAATTTTTTGCTAAAAGAATGTCTTAAGTGTTGACAGGACAACTTGTTCCAGCCTAGAATTTTCTCTGCACATAAACATAGACTACATTTCATAAACCAAAACTGCAGCTTTTTTTGTTTGCTTTGGGGTTGTTCTCTGAGTTACTTGAAATGACATGATTCTTAAATGAAAAGAAATACTGGGATGTGTCTGAAAGGGAAATATTATAATAACAAAGTACCAGAAGAGCAAGCAAAGACTTCATTAAAGAAGCTGAAACTAGTATAGAGGTATTAAGAACAGACCCAGGCCCAGTCGTCTTTGCAGCCAATATTAATTGCAAGGAAGAACAGATGTCTATATTGTTCTATTGATGTAGATTTGGTAAATTTCTACTTTACTGCAATTGTAGCACATTATGTGTGCATTACACGTGCTTGTACATTATCATCTGAACTGTAATCTTGCACTTCTAGAAAATCAGCACTTGGGGAAACTCTGTTATCATTCAAAAATACAATCAAAGTTTTACTTTGATCTTTTTTCCACAGTAGAAAAAAACATAGTTAAGTTTATGTGCCTTTGTCTTTTCTCTTCTGGTGATGTTGCACTGTGATTGTGTTTGTCTGCATGATTCATTACAAGCTCACTGGCAGATGGTCACGTACACTTTGCAAAAGTGCTTGATGCTAATAATCAGCTTTTAGCTTTAATATTCTTTTCCTACAGTAAGTAATGTATGTTATCATAATGCCTAGAAATTCATGGTTGTTTTAGTCACTGCCATCTAAATACCTTTATCCTTTGGTAAAAGAGGTTTCTCTGTACATGTTAAGTACTTTATGAGTGAAACCTACTGCATGTATGGATGGCAGTGACAGAACAATTAGAGATCTGTCTTCTGTATATGAACAAAATGGAAGAATGAGAGTTTCATGAGAGCAGGATGTGCCAGAAAACCTCCTGGCTCCTGCATAAAATGATTTTTTGTTGGTTAAGCCGTTGGAGCCCCACAGGGGTTATACAGCTAAAGCCCCAGAAATCCTGCTTTGTCTTACTTGATCTTCATGCTTGTTATGGTGGAAGGAAAGTGTTTACATATATATTTGTTTATGTACATTTTATTGCATAACAGTAAATCAGGCTTATATACAGTGTTTATCTGTAATAGTTAAAATGTTGCCAGTCCAGAATACATTCCATTTATTTAAATGGTGAAATTGTAAAGAACTACTTCTGTGTAGCACAGAGAAATATCTGATATCAGACTGTATATCAAGAAACGTTGTTTTATAAGAGGAAAAATATGTTGAATTATGGGTTCTTATCATTATATTATCATTTATTTAACAGCAGTTTTAGATGGAATAGATGCAGAAGCCAAAATATGGTAAATTTTGTGAAGACTCTTTATAGCTATGTTGGGAAGGGAAAATTTCTGGTCTGGCAGTTTTAGTGGAGCTGTTGAGATGCTCTTGTTGGCTTTTGTTTATTGTAGTTGTAGTACACTCTATCCAAACAATAAAATTAGTTACAAATCCAACTCACTCAAAACCCTGTCATGCAATGGTTCCAGCAAAAGTTAATCTTATTTATTTAACTAAAATTCCCTTCTTTTTAATAAATTCCTTGCTGTTTCTTCATTTAGTCATAAGCAAAAGGTTGCACTACAACTCTGTTCATGTTCTTGGAAGAGAATATGAAACTGAAGTCCATGACAATGTCTCTACAGTGTAGGACCATGGCCTATAGACCTGATATTTTTCTGAATGTATTTCTCAGTTACATCTCCTGAGAGCTTTAGAATATACATTTTAGCTGATATAGCTCGTCTTCTCAGGCATTTTCATAAGTGTGTCTAAGGTGCAGTCTTAACTGCAGAATTCTGTCCTCCAAAATTGAGGCTGAAGTCACAGCAAATATGAAGAAAATACTCCATGAATATGTGCCAGATTTTGTCCTGCTAGTCCTAGTTTCCCTGATACAAGCTTTTTACTAGGTTTCTTTGATTCCTAACCCCCATACCTTTGCTCCAACCACATAAACACCAAAAAAATTCAATTTTAAAATGTATTCCTAGACAGTTGGCAGACTAAATTCCATCTTCAGTTGATTTACTTTGCAATGATTTTGACTTGCTGTGCCTGTGAGTATATGCTTTTAAATGTACTTCTGTACTTGTTCTTGCTGTTTTGTGATTTATTATGTGTTGATGAGGTTCTGTTTTAGACCTTGGAGGTTTTTTCAAAGACAAGAAGTTCCATTGTCATGTTTTTCTTACAAAGATTTATGTCTTGTGTACTGAAGTTATTTATCAGAAGTATTTAAAAGATGGTCTAAATTCATAATTTTTAAAAAGTATTATTTAATATTTGCCTGAAGTTAGTCCCAGAGGCTGCAATCAAAAAAGAGCCTCACTTTGCTAGTCAGTATATTACTATTGCAAAAGTAGTATTTCTTCATTATTTTCCATTGAACATAAAAGCAGACTTTGCATCTAAATGCATTGTACAAATCTAAATCAAATGACAGTGTCTGCACCTGGGACCTTTTGATCTTCAGAAGAATATTTCTATCCTTTCTTTTTTCCCAATCTGAAAGGTCACACTTTACCCATATCCTACCAGATTTATTTGTGGCCTGGAGGTTTTATGAAATGCATTTCAAGCAGAAAATTCTGGCAGTGGTTCACATGAGAGACTTTCACCTGTCTCTAAATGAATAAACAGCAAGGAATTTAGAGGCAGCCTGATTCTGCTCAACTTTGTCTTTGCTGCATGTCATGCCTACTTTTAAATCTATTATAGAGAGAGAAGTCTAACACCAGTATGTTTGCCTGAGGGACAGGAATTTTATGGATAGTCTGAATGGGCTGGGATTTTGTTGTCTGTTTTAACAGTAACTATTAATTAGTATCTATCTTTTAAACTAATGTTTTGAACATATTAGGACAATCCAGGGGAGAAGTGTAAAAATTCTGTTTAGTACTAACTTTCTAAAAATCAAAGGAAATACACATTTAATAGTTAGTTTAAAGGGGTCCTCACTATCATGTTAAAACTGAAAAACTTGTCCCAAAACTTCAGTTATCTACCAAAAGTTTTGCCTAGCCTCAGAGATGCCTCCTGAATCAAGGTACATTATAAGTGCCTTGAAACAGCTGCAGTTTCAACATAAAGCAAGGCCAAACTCTACAGATTTTGTTGAGGACTATTATTGAAGTTCTGGGTTTACTCTAAGATGAAGGAGGTAGATAACTATGACATTAATTAAGAAGTTTTGCACGAAGCTTTATTATGTGGAACTATATAGTTGAGTCAATTGTGGCTTAGAAGAAAAACCATGAAATAGGAGTGGCATAAATAATTGAAAGATCTGTCTGTCCCATCCCATTGTGTTTTTGGTCTGGCTAAGCTCATACTTATGAAACTTGTGCTTCTTGAAGCAGTACCATGGTATGATCCCATTATTATTGTTATTGTCTGTGTGATGTGGATTGGGCTGGTTGCTGCATACTCATGTAGGAGATGCTGAAGGACCATAGTGGATCATCTGATATTAAAAGTAGACAATATCTTTTTCTTGGGTTTTTTGCTTTGGGTTTGTTTGTTGATTTTTGTTTTTTGTTTGATATTTGTTTGGTTGGGTTTTTTTCTGGGGGTTCATAGAATCATAAAATGGTTTGCATTGGAAGAGGCCTTTAAAGATCATCAAGCTGCAACCCTCTCCACCATGGACATGACACCTTCCACTAGACCAGGCTGCTCAAAGTCCCATCCCATCTGGCCTTGGACATTTCCAGGGACAGATCCCCAGCTTCAGGCCTGTTCCAGTGCCTCACTACCCTCACAGTAAAGAATTTCTTCCTAATATCTAATCTAAACCTACCCTCCTTCATCTTAAGGCCATTCTGCTTGTCCTGTAAAAACTCTCTCCTGCTCTCTCATAGCCCCCTTAAAGTACTGGAAGGCTGTTCTAAGGTCTCCCAGGGAGCCTTGTCTTCTTCCAGGCTGCACAATCCCAACTCTCTCAGCCTGTCTTTGTAAGGAGAGGTGCTCCAGCCCTCTGGTCACCTTTGTGACCTTTTCTGGACTTCCTCCAAGAGTTCCATGCCCTTCTTATGCTGAGAACCCCAGAGCTGGATGGAGCTCTCCAGGTGGGGTCTCCAGAGGGCAGAGCAGAGGAGCAGAATCCCCCCCATGCCCTGCTGGTCACACTGCTTCTGATGCAGCCCAGGATATGTTTGGCTCTCTGGGCTGTGAGCACACACTGCCATCCAATCTCCTGTTGCGTGCTCTCAGCAAGAGCATCTCACCACTGCTCTAGGGCTGCTGGCTTCTTCTCAGCAATACTGCCAAGTCATTCTCCTTTTCTATGAGATCATTTCTCAAACTTAGGGTTTTTCCAGGATTAACTGCACTATTTCTCTTTTCATGCTGCCTTTGGAGGGTATTGCAGACATCATAGTGGTTATTTCTTTTATCAGAAGTTTTCAGCATCCTCTACTGGCTTTAACCATTTACAGTGGATGTTTTTTCGCTGCATTCCAGATTTGCCTAGAACAGAACCCCGAGCAGCTGACTGGGGTTTAGACTTCATTTGCTGAAAGCCTTTGGTTTATAAGACAAAGAAGCAATGCTCTCCACAAAGATACAGTGTGGACATGGATTTATCCAAAATTACATGTGTTTGATTAATTATAACTCCTGTTATAGTGTCATTTTAAGTTTGAGCTCCTCACTGGGTGAATCAGCACTTCCAATTCTGTGGTTAAATAAATTTAGGAAAGAAATCACATATGTTGTAATATATATAGGCTGTATTTTACTTAAGCAGACAATTACATTATGCTGTGTATGTCTGGTATTTACCTTTTCATGGGAATTTGTCTTCCCATGGTTAACTGCAAATAAAGTAGACAGAGGTCTTTCATGTGGAATCTAACATAAACAAAAAAACCTGAAAATTTAGGAAAGAGGACATTGGAAAATATTCTTATTGCTCTTATCTTATAATAATGGTGAGGAAAACACAGGAACATTTCCACTTAAAAGAAGTTCAAATTATATGTTACAGTGTATTTCAAGTATTATGGTGTTCTAAAAATATTTTTAATTACTTTACACAGGTGGTATTACATTTGTATGGCATTAGAAGAATTATTACCTTTAATAGCTTTCACAATACACTGCTAGTGGAAACCCTGCTACTCATGTTTTCAGAGAACTGCATGCCATAATTAAGTGCACTTAAAAAGCCAAATTAAACTGAATGAACAACTAACCAGTAAGGATGTTCTCTTGAGCATTCATTCTTACCATATGAATGATGCTTGTTTTTCTCTTCTCTTTAATTAGAATGTTTCTACATTTGCCAAAGAAAATGTTGGAATGAGGACAAAAACTGAAATTATAGGAACAGGGTTTGATGTAATAGCTTATTTGTAAAGGAAACACAACTTGTTTGGTATTTTATTGAAACAGGAAGTTCAGAACCTCAGTACACACAAGCACAACAAATTCTCAGGTGCTAGTTGAGTCATCTGTTGTTGGAAGTAGCCTCATAGAAGGCTTCCCCTTGATTTAGTTTTAATCTTCAATTAACAAAGGGAAGGAAATTACATACAGATTTAGTTTTAGATTATGTGCAAAGCTCTCTGTTGCTTTTTAGTTGTCACCCTGATGTTCATGTTTTGTGACTGTATCATGCTGGCACTACCAAAGTGTGTCTCAGTGAATATATTCAGCTTTTAATGAACATAAAAAATCTGATGTATTCCTTTTATTTATGAAATAATATAAAGCTTGTCTAGTCAAAGTATTTTGAGTTTTCCTTCTCTAGTCATCTCATACCTTATTTCAGCTTTACTTCAAACTGGAGAATAATCAGCTGTGATAAGGTTGTAATTGATAAAACTACTGTTTTAAGTTTAGTATGGGATTATTTGATTTTTGACTGTCATATTTGTTTGTAATAAGAGGTCTGTTATATAGCAGAGAAGAGCATGACGATGCCACGTAGTTTTGTTTAGCTGTGAAATCATTAAAAACCACTTTTGAGTTTACATGTATATCTTCTCAGGAGAAGACTTAGCTTTCCCCTCCCTTCAAAGTCTGTATGACACTGGCCTCTCTTTAATAAGAAGGATATATTGAATTCCCTCCAAATCACCTCATTACTGTTTCTCTGTTTAACCCCAGTAGTATTCCAGTGTTTTGCAGTGAGTTCTTGCCTCCATTAACAGTCTGAGCAATGATGGCTTTATAGCTCTCCCAGTATCAGTCCACAGCATAAAGACAAATGCATTACACTTTAATCAGTAATGTCATTTTGAGAAAAAATTCCATGGGTAGCATTAGAACTACCTGTTAGCTCCTAAATTTTAAACCTAATATAATTTTAAAATAAAAATACACACATGATCCAGTTAGTGTGCAGGACATTTTTAAACTTTCTCCCTTATATAGGACTAGCTAGATTATATTCTTTTTCCTTATTCTCTGAGTAGTGTATATACTTTATTATAGTACATGTGCAAACAAACAGTACCTTCTGTTACATCATGAGAGTTTGCATTGTTATAGGACTAAAGCTGTATTCCTGATACACCTAACTTATTCCCATGGGTTTTAGTGGGAATTCTGGATTGGAACAGATCCAGATATGATAAATATTTATTTACATACATTTACTAGAAAACTAGTTTTCAGGAGAGACGTTATTGAGCATTTGTATTTTATCTAAGATATCCAGATGTGTGACTAGAAAATAACTGGTAGTTTTGCTTGATGACTGTGACTGTTTCTGTGCTTCAGAGTACTTATTTTGCATTCAAGCTCAAATCCCAGTTCATATTTTATATACAGTACTTGCTGAGTATCCTTTGGTTTACAAATTGGAAATGCTTGTATATGCAATGACAGCCTTTTGAAAATGCTTTCTGCTTTCACTAAAGCTAAAGCAGTTCAGGTAAAATCCAGATAGACTAGAAAGTACTAGACACTCAATCCTGCACCATTCTTAGACTAGGAACACCAGAAATATAGGAAAAGAACTCAAAAAGGAGGACAGGGTCAGGAGTTTGACCCTACAAACTTTGCCCAGCTAGCATGAGAAGTCACTGAAAGTCCACTGCCATAATAAGTCTGCCTAGTTCTCTGTTTTTAACTGCATCATAACTGGCAAGCTCAAATTTAAAACAAACCCAAATACCATGTGGAATTTACAAGAATTTTTATTTTAAAAAAAAAAAGGTTTTTCGAAAATCATCATTAGATTTTCAGTAAACAGAAGTAGACTTTCTTGTGAATTTATTTAGATTGCCAATTCAGATTAGCACTTCAATAGCTTCACCTTTAGAGTCACAGTTTTATCTTCATTAAGACAGTTCCTGCAAGACCAAATGCAAATATCAAATAAGTCAAATTAATACTGTCCCATTATCTTTGTCACTAAAAAAGTTAAATCAGAAATGTCATAAAAAGTTTAAAAAGTGGAAATGTTATTACATGTTGAAATGCCCAATGCATCTGAAATCCTAATCAGGAATAAGATTATATTCTAAACAAGGCTTATGTTTCAAACTTCTTACTTGCAGCAACAGCATGTTAGACTTCTGTTTTCCCCCAGCATTTGATCAGGTTATTGATACAGTGTCTGCTCTGCCTCCTGTAGGCTCTTGAGAAGAAAACAGTGGGGTATTCTGCTGCAAATGTGTTTGGTGTATTAGCTCACAAGTTCATAAGTGTCAATTCCTCAAACAGGTACTGGCATCGATTATTTTTAGAAGAGCATCATTTGTTACTATGCACAACTAACAACTGTGGTTTGTGAACTCATCTTTTCACTTTATTAGAAAAATCCTTTTCAAATGTTTGTCCTTAACTTCAGAAATAAGAAGAGCAAAGACAATGAATTTAGTGTCAGGTACTTGGTCATTACCCCACCAACTATCATAGCTTTAAACTTACTCTGTATTCACAACATAAATATTTCTCCCGCAGTTATACAGAAGACAGTCAAAGCTTTCTGTCACAATATAGTCAAAGTTCTTATAGTATTGTCATGCTAAAAAGTACAGTAGTTCATGAAAATAATCTTCAACTAGAAATCATTAATCAAGTCTTTTGTTTAGCACCTATGAAGAAAGTGGTCCTCTCCTAAAACTTTTCTTGAGTAATGGTAATTTTAAAACACAGTTGATGAAAAGCACCTGGTCAAATATTTGAACACCTAGGGGGCTTGGTTTTTTTGCTCTGTGAGTGCTGGCAACTCCACTTGCTACTTTTAGTGCTGGAGGATTAAATGTCTCTGCTTTCCAGTCTTCTTATGGGATCTTCCAATTTGTGACATAGATTAAGTGAAGAGGAGATGTTATTACACATAAAGAAGTATTCCTGCCAAGGAATACTACTCAGGGAAGTTATAGACCAGAGGTAATCAAAATAGCAGTTCTTTTGGGAGTTTCTGAAAGCAACCCAAATCGGGTCTACTTTTGCACTGGGCAGCATTCCACAGTTTTCCACAGTGGCACCATGTGTGATGCCAGGTAATCACTTTGAGTGGGCTCATTTTTGTGATTCTCAGACAATTTTAAAGATTTTTTCTGTTGAACTTTGATGTAATTTCAACTGACTCTTTAGTTCATATTTTAAAAACCAAGCATTCCCTGCTAATTATCATTGTAGTGTATGTGTTTCCCTGTAAGTAGAGAGTTTGCATGGGACTTCTGAATGCAACTCTCCAGGTTTCTGTTGTGCTAAGTCATTACAATGCATCTTTTTTAAACAATGTAAGGAAAAAAATCTTTTCATTATACATCACATTTTTGTTAATATTTGGTTTGGTATGTTGTAATATATTGTGTGCTAAACAAAAATATTTTGTGTTTGTTTTGATGAGGGAATACTTTAGGCTGCCCTACTTCATTTTTCCTCTGTTGATACCAAAAAAAATTAAAATAAGAAAGCAACTTTAAAAAAAACTAATTTGCTGATGCCTGATTTTTTAAAGCCAAGTCCTTTTTATTTGTTTCTCTGCAGCATATCAGAAAATATTGAGAAAAGTCAATCCTCAGAACTTTGAAGGAAAATGAACTCACTATGTTCAAGCTTTGACATATTTCATAAAGCTGTTGAAAACCTAAACATGAAAGCCAGATTTATGAGCTTTTTTAAAGTTATTTGTAGATTCCCAAGACGATTGTGTTCCCATCACTTACTTTAGCCTCTAAAACTTAAATGACGCTTAAAAATATTCATGTTTGGCACACTGAGTTACTGCTGGACGTTGCAATGGCATTCAGCTAAAACTGAGGAGTAGAAAGAAGAATGTATTCCGCCTTCATGTAAAACAATTCAGTCTGCTGAGACACAGCAAAAGGACTCACATTTTCATATTTTAAAGATAAAACTAGCAATTATTTTTAATGTTAAGATTGCGTTTATTATGGGTTAATACAACTGTTTGGGGAATGAGCCATTTGGGAGCATCTGTGTAACCCTTCACATTTGCCAGGCTTTTCCTTTCAACAAGATCACTCACTTTGTTATTACTGGAATAGAAAACTCTTTTATTTATCAAAGAATTATTCATCTGCACATTGCCAGGTATAGCAAATCTGTTGACAGCACTGGATTTATTATTTACTGTTAAAGGCAAATGGAAGGATTCCCCACTTCCCTAAGCCAGCAAAACAAATGTCATTCTTGAAACTCACTGCATAATATCCAAAAAGTTGGACTGTCCAAAATTATTCAATATCTGAAAAGCCTAAGGTAGTTGAAATGAGCTTATAATTTTGAAATTTTTTTCTTTAATGCATATACTTGGCTTCCATGCCTTGTGTCTTCATTATTTGTAGTATTTAACCATGGGGAGTATCAAGTTGTTTTTCCATTAAGTGCAGCATGTTATTAGCTCATGGAATTTTTGTTTCAGTGTGGTCTTTTATCACTGAAATATAGTTATCTGGAACTGTATTATTTCAATCTGTGAAAATGCAGATGTGTTTACTCCCATATGATTAAACATTGCTATTTACTTCATTAATGGTTCATTCCTTAAGCTACTCTGCAGAAATTAATAACATACTGGTCTCATGCAATAGGCACTGGTCTGCTTAAAACAAAAACCCAACAAACAATAAGCCTTATGTGGGTTGGGAGAGTTCAGTAAGCCTACAGGATTCCTGATATGAAATATGGGTAAATGGTTGCAATACAAGGGAATAAATGCCAAAATGCAACTAATCTTCCTCTTTGTTGCTGTATGAGGATGAACTATGAGATACCAATATGGGCAAGTTGCGAGTGTTAAAAGATAGCCTACATCTAGTTGAGGTCATTATTTTTGTGCAGTTAATAATTCCATCTGAAAGAAGCAGCCCCTACCTGTGTCACTGCCTCATTACATCTGCCAGAAGTGACTCCATGCTCCCTGGTGCCTGGGTCTTGGAGTCAGTAATCCAGGCAACGGGAAGGGATCTGCAGACTGAGTGCTGAGAGCACCATGTGCACCACACACGCCTCAGGCTCTGGGCTCATTCCAGCCTGCTCCCCTGAACTGAGCCCAACTTCTGAGTGTATTGCATCCAAACAGAGTACAGTCTGTGCCCTGATGGCTGCTCCACAGTGAGAACTACACTCAATGGGAACGACTAACAGATTTGTTCCAAAATTGCATTAAACTAGACCAGTAGAAATGTAAGTATCATCTTGCCAAAGGTCCTGTGAGGATAGATCCATCAAGAATTGATCTTTGTCATCTGTGAGGAAAAACAGGTCCACGTATATATTACATACCTTTTAAAGTCATGGCTGGTTGTCTAAATCAAATTATTTGGAGGCTGAGATTGTTTTGTTTTGTATGTGGTCTCCACTGTTTTTGTTGAATTAAGGGAAGAAACTTTCTGTTCTTATTTTGCTTGCTTTGTGTTTTTAAGACATAAGAACTTGTATGCATTTACAAACTGTGTTAGTTGGAGAGTCCTACCAATAATGCCAGACATAAAATGGTCGATTCAACATTTCTCACTTAGATTTCTTGCACAGAAGATCCATATATGCTCACATGAGCTCTTTGTCATAAACATAATGAGGACCCTGCACCAGCACATGCAGGATGCAGGAACCATTGGCATAAAACGTACAACTATCCATAGTATTCATTATCTAGGCTTTTGATGAGCTACCAGGCTTTAAAATCTGACTAATCATGACCTAAAGTTGGTAGAACTGGAGATTCACTCTGTCAGTTCTTTAATTACTAAATGTCTTCATCTCACCTCACGAGTTTTCTCACTTTCACCCTTGCGAATTTCCTCCCTTCCAAAATGCCACAGAGTGGGAAAGCAAGCAGCTTTGTGGTGCTTAACTGCCACCAGGGCTAAGCTACAACAGATTGGAATTAAAATATCCTTGAGAGATAGAAGGAATGGTCAGAAATAAGTATGATGGAGTTCAGTAAAGACAAGTGCAAAGGCAGAGAAATAATCACCTGCAGAGTGACAATGCAATATTTCTGCCTGAAGAACAATTCAACATTTTAGAGGATCTCAACCAATATATGTAACCTCTGTCATATGCCGATAAAAGAAGCAGGCATGCAAGGATGTGTTAGCAAGAATGCTAAGCATAAGACACATTAATTGTTTGCTGTGTGCAGAGAGTAGTGGTGGGGCCTGAGCTGGAATACCATGTCTAGTTTTGGGCACTGCACTTCAGGAAAGATGTGAGATCCATTGGCAAAAATCCAGGGGAGAGTAACAAAACGAACAGAGTTCTACAAAATATGACCCCAATGCAAAGACTGAAAGAACTGTGTTTGTTTAGTCTAGAGACGACTGAGTGGAGACATGGTAACTGTCTTCAAATATTTAAAGGTTGTTGCAAAGAGGAAAAGAAGAAATTGTTCTCCATGTCCCTTGGCACTAGGACAAGAAATAATGGGCTGAAAATGCATTAGAGGCACTTCAGGTTATATCATTAAGGAAAACTTTCTAACTGTGAGAGAAGATAAGCATTGGACTAGATTGTGTATGGAGGTGGAAGATTTCTATCTTTGAATTTTACTGGGATTCTTGGGGGCTTGTCACATGTAGTACATGTAACTCTCATGGTATGCCTGTGGTGCAGGGCACAGAGGTGCATGTGCCACACTCATACACCACTTTGGCATGAGGCATGGAACAGGGCTGCTTTATTGATATTCTGGTGAGGAAAACCCTTCCCAATTAAAATCTGCAGAATTTTGATATAAATTTGCAATTGCAGTTTGCATTCTTATCATTGCCTGGTAGTCACTTGAGTTGTCTTGAAAAAAGACAAAATGGAAGAAAGACAAGTTTTGAAGTATTTTGGAAGAAAGGTTTAAATTTCTAGTCCTGAAAAATCCTTTCTTAGTTAGCTAATTTGTAGTTAAAGGACTTTTTAATTTCAAAAATACTTAGTTTGTGTTGAAACCAAATGCAAATATATTTATTTCAGAATATTTTTGAAGTTCTAAGCAAATAGTTATAGTAAAGTGACCATATCTTAAAATAGTGTCAGAGTGTTTTTAAATTGTGTATATATGGGAAATACAGCTCCTTGATTTGTAAATTATAATTATTCTCAAAAGGGGAAAGACATTTGCTTTACTCTGATTTGTTTTTTATTAATCTGTAGTTGATTACATTGAATTATGTAATTTTTTAAAATAGTTCTATCTCTGAAAAACAAGGAAATTAAACTATAAATAAGTGAATTTGTTATTTTTTTCCTGCAAAAATTTGCTATGCCGGAAAAAAAATTGTTCAGACATCTTCCAGTATAATTTTGAATATCCGCCAAACAGTAGATTTATTTGCCAAACATTTTCATACAGTATTCCCACTGGGACTCAGTCTTTCAGAGAATAGATTGGTGAAATTAACTTTTCTTATCAGTCTGTGGGATTTGAGAGAAGCAGGGTTGTCTGCCAAAACGCAGTAGAAAGAAACAGTATCAGCTAAATCGTCTGGATTCAAATGTTCTTGCTTTCACCCTCACCTTGGCCAGGAAACTCTTATATGGAGGAGTGTCACAGGAGGGGAAGAAACTGTTTTGAATAACTTTTCAGATAATAGTCTTAACTGTATGCCATTTCTCCTTTTGCTTTCCTTTTTATTTTTCAAGACCAGACATTAAAGGTTTGGGTGTTTTTCTGACCCAGTTTTCTACTCTATCCTCTTCCACTTCTGGCTCTTGGCTCAGAGCACCAGGTTTTCTACTGCAGAAACCTATGGCCTGTTTGCCTGTACACAATCTCCACGTGTGTGCGTGTGCTGGGGTCCTGATGTGGCCTTATCAAGCATTCAAAATGTTCTCACTTCTGGCTGTCTGAAGTCTTCACAGACAGGGAGCTTCTATTTCAGCCAAAGGCTATCAATAACCAATGAGGAAGCATTGTTTCAATAAATAAAGTTGCAATATTTGTAATTAATTTATGTTGCATGAATGTTGCAAGTTGAGTTTTGCTCTGAGAATGAAAAACGTCACTAGCAATAACAAATGCATGTCGTACTGCAGAGTGGAAAAAGGTTCTGGGTGCTGTTGAGATAATAGGATGGCAGTACATGCAGAACCAGTTGGGGTCATACATCAGTGTGGTGTTCCATTAACTGAGACAACATTCTTGAAAGTTGAGCATCTATTCTTTTGTGAAACTGCTTGCTGAAGGAAGTTGTTTCCGGCTCTTAACATGCTCTTTTCATACCAGAGAGCACCAATTTACTTATCAAGTGCAGCATTTCAATGTAATTTTTTCAAAGCTTTTAGTGAATACTATTTCAATTTTAATATTCTCAATATGTTCTAAAAACTCAGCCAAGTGCTAAGGAAACCCAAAAAACACACCTAAAATGATGAGCTTTTAATTTAAGTTGAAAATGTATGGCACATGTTTTTCCTACAAAAATAGAGTTGCTACTTGATTAGTTGCTTCTATCCTATTAAACCTGATATTTAGAAAGATGTCTTGCAGCAGTACTGCATTGTTAACACAAACCTCCTTGATCCCTGCAGGGTCCTGCAGATTCTGCAAATTCCTCACTGCAGGATAACTGTACTTTCAGAGGTCTGCACACTGCAATACTCTTTATCAGAAGCAGGCTGATGGTTCACTAGTGTGGATGTAAGCCCTTGATCTCCACATATACATCGGCTCCACATATGTGTTTTTCTTTTAAATTTTTACTAAATGACAGACTGACCAAATATGCATATCACCATGCAAGTATAATGATTCCTAACAGAGATATAATTTTGATTTCGTTCCTCACAAGGGCTTCATAAAGAATTACAGCAACTGAAAATGTAAACATTACTTAGACAGTGATCCATACTGAAATAATATTAATATTAAAATCTTAGAGCTTAATATTTCCCCAGCAATACCACTAAACTATATCAAATTAATATGCTATTTTATATGTCTTTTATTGTAAAATGTGTATGTTATCAAAGCATAAAGCCTGTGGGGTTTGGTGTTCATCAGTTTTGTGGGGGTTTTGTCATTTAATATTTGCAAAGTAGTGAACTAATCCTTAACACTTCAATAGGCAGTTTTCTTTTTCCTGAAAATGAGCAATTTCTCATCAATTTCAAATGGAATAATACTCAGTCTTTACATAGATATAAACTATGAAATATGCAATCTTCTCTCTTAAAAGTTGCAATTTAATTTTCTCCTGTTTGCATTTAATAGAATATATTAATTATTTTGGCAAGTAACAATAACCAAGATATTACAGTTTTCCATGTTTTCATAAATGCTATATTAAATGCTCAAATATTAATTACAAAATAAATCAAACTGGGTTTTTTGTAGATTTATTTATTTCCAGTGAATAATTGAAATTAAGAATGAAGATTAATAATGCATACATTGATTGTGCATTCACAAATTTTCAAACATATGTGTAAATATTAAAGATGGATACATTATATATATTATTGAACTTAGTACTTCACATTATCAATTCCAGGCTGCAAATACAATTTCTATTAATTGTAATAAATCATAACCATACTCTTAATTTCATTTTTGTGAAGTACTATTACTCTAATAGCAATTTAGATTGGACATTTGTTCATGTGCTGTTTTCTGGAAGTTGGACATTGAAAATCGCGTGCTGTATATAAGAAATTAGCAGTTTCAGTGCTTAAAAATTTCCAAGTTCATCCAAAATATTTATTTTCTTACATTTTACACGAATTCAGGTATTATGCATAGATAATACCTTCGTGGCACTTGATAGCTGTCTCCTATGGACTTTATGAGGTTTTGTGTTTGTTCTGGCACCTTGCCCAGCAGGAGGTATTTTCATACAGTCCTAGACAAAACTACGAAGTTTAGAGGTTTTTATACTACACACTCTTTTGGCTTGGGGGATTGAAAATGAGTCACAGGAGGGACAATAGTTGGTGAAGTTTTTTTGTGATTTTTTTTATTTTATAGCAAAGAAAGTCTTTATTTATTTTTCATTCATTCTCCTTACTTTTTACTTGTGTCAGAAGTGTTTTTTTCCATTTAAAACTTAGGTTCAAACAAACAACTACATTAATGGTACATTTATGAGAAATGTATGCATGTAAAAGGTGTCTTTTCTACCATTCATCCAGCTACTGAAAGGGTGAGGTTCATAGTTCGAGTATTACCAAAAACATTAAAATAGATGAGTCAATAACACTTTGTTTTAGTGTTCATCTGCTAAAGAATACCATTGGAAATAAAAGCAGTGCTGTCTAACAGGCACTAACACCACTGTAACCATAACTACTGACTTATAGATCCACAGTTTGTGGAAATAGTTGCTTTTGGGATCTGATATTTTCCCAGGCTTGGTCTCTGCTAAGGAATTATTTATTTATTTGTAAAAGTTTGCATGAAGTGGGTATGGTTTCAAAGGACAGGGAGCACCCCTGGAGTGCCACAAAGGCTTTGATGTTGCAAAGGCAGCTGAGTCAATTCAGGGGTAAGGGCTTGATTGTGCCCTCTCGTCCCCCCGCCAAAGCCTGTGTGGTCAGCTGGCTGTCCTTCAGCAGCTGGCCAGCAGTGTGACTTTCAGGCCAGTGGGCCAGAAAGCAAAGTCAACCTTCCAGACTCTTCTTGGCGCTCTGAATGTAAACACTGTGATTTTTGCCTCTCTGTGGCCTGTGAATGGATCCGGTGTGCTTGAGCAAATCCAGGCACAGCTGACTGGGAAAGTGGTAGTGGTGATCCAGACAAAGGAAATGCAGAGATGACAGTCCATGGTGAACCTTTCCTTTGATGCTATCAGCGGTATGTGCTGTGTTCTTACCCTGTCCTCTCAAATGCACTGGTAATGAACCCAGATGGAATTGTAAATGCAGTTTAAGAAAACCCACTCTATAGCAAGCAGCATTTCCCTTCTCTGGGTGCTCCTACTAGGTACTGAAAGCATAAATAAAGCATGCTAATGTGGACATGAGCTGAGTGCTGTTAGGTCCTTAAAATTCGGGTTTCCTGATTTTAAAATTAGCTATACACATTTGCTTTAATATTAATTTCATCCGACAGCTGTTTCTATAGGAAGATGTATCATATAAATGAGTTTTCATTACAATGGCAGCAAATAAATCCTTTCAGGGCAATTTTTTTAGGAAGCAGGAATACAATTAGCCCTTTTAAATAATATTCCCTAAATTTTGCGAAATAGCAAATTGCAATAATTTATGTTTGGCGTCTTCTATCTAACACTAGTCCTACTGCCACCTTAAGATAAAAACCAATCAATTCTAATAATTTTTATCTTTAAAATCTTACAGTTTGAGGTTGACAAAACCAGTGTGACTTTTGTATTTTTAGTTAAATCTAATCCATTGTAGATAAACTAGCACTATACCCTCTTTGGAAATGTCTTTTTTTCTGTCAGTTGCATCTGATTTGTGCCACTAAACAATTCAAAAGAGCTCTGGCATTGCATGGCATTGCATTTGTCATGAGGCTGTTACAAGGTTGATACAAAGCAATTGTTATTTTTCACTATAGTGCATACTTTAATTTGTTGTTTCATAGCTTCACAACTGCAGTTTTTAAATTAAGATTAATGATTGCAGTCCTAGTAATACCAAATTCACACTGCTCTGTACATCACAGATTACAAAGTGGTTTATGTTCTGACCTAGTCTCCTTTTAAGACAGTGATCATGGCCTCTAAGCCACACAAGACCCATCACAAATGGTGCCCTTAGAGAATTCCAAATCTGATACTATGTATTAAAACAGCACAATTATTAATTTTCTGGTTTTGTTGACACCAAGATGCCCAGCAGACAGGCACTCCTAGAAAAGCATTCTGCTCAAATGGAGGTAAACAATACTCCACTGAGTCCCAATCCAGATCTGCACGTGCAAGGCATTGGGTACAGGAAGGGCCATCGGATCAATTCAGTAAGTTTGGGTCCTCCAAAGTCTGCAATACAACTCTGCAATGATACCGTGAGCAACAGAATTATTTAGCAGCTATGAGACAGGATTAGGTGTGCTATGCCATTCCTAAACTTAAGTTTACAAAGGAATAGAAAATATAGGGTATTTCTTGGGTTGTGATTGAGTCTTTTTGATTTGTTTCATCCGTAGAAGTCACGGTCTTTATAACTTAGTGAATTCAGAAAGCAAAGAATCAACCGAATTTTATTCTCAGGAGAGCAACCAAGAAATTAACAATCTGAGAAAAACTGAATTATTTATTGACAGAGGAGATCTCAAAATTCAGATTAACATGGATTGATTTGTACCAGAACAGCAGAGGCCAGTGAGACAGAGCCACTGAACTGAAGCCTCATGTTACCATGGGTTTCAGGCTTTGCAGGATCTTCCTCTAGCTCATTGATCAGAAGTGCTAAGGCCTTGTACTTTTAACTGCGAACACGCCATGGAACCATTTGTCTTTATAAACCCCTGCAAATCAGGTGGAGATTCTTACTTTGGCTGCACATCTGCCAAGCACATACATTATCACATTAGATTCTTAAGTGCCTGTAGTTTCATACAGCATGTTTGTGTGTTGAGTGGAAGGAATCCGCTCGACAGCTAATTTTTTCCACTGTTCCAGTTACACCTTTTCACATGCTACAGTTTCACATTCAGAGGTTTCATATATACCAGATATATGCAAAATGACCTTTCCTCCATGCTCATGTTGTAATCTCTATAAAAGTTCCAAGCGTCACATAATATGAAGCATCTCTTTTTGTTCTCATCTTGCAATTAACTCCAGTGTCATTATAAATTTTCCAAACCTTGACAAATGATACAATATCAGAGCTGTTACTCACATTGCTCTAGCAGGTAAATGAAGAAGAAATAAGAAATAAAACTAAAAAATTTACACTAAGAAATAAAACCTTTTTTTTAAGTTTTGGTATGAAAACTTTATTTTGCATATCATGGTATGTGCACTTGCAGTATGCAATACTTTTATGCATGTTATAACTAAAAGAAATGGCTTTCATTGCTGGAACACTGTTCTGCCAGGTATACATTGAGAAGAAAATTTGCCTTATATAGATAAAGCAGATTTTTGGTATAATGATCAAATATTACAAGCTTCACAGAGAACTTATTTTAGTTTTGTGGACACAAAATTGTTTGCAATAAATGTTTCTCTCTGTGTGCTGGTACATTTCTGTTACTTCATACATCTGGGCAAAAATACAGTTTGTATCTGTGGAGCATAGGAGGGGAAAAGAGGTCCTAAAGTAATTTAAACTCTGAGTTAGATATGTTTGTAAACTCCCCAAACAAGCAAACAAACAAACAAATAAACCAACAAGCATTATATGTTATAAAGGTTATCATGGTATGTATGTGTGCTGCAAGACTATAATTATTTATAATAAATGTCCTTTAAGATTTCTGTGTGATGGCCAGGGTTATAAATGTAAGAATGTAAGACTATGGTGAAAAAGAATATTGTCAAGTGTTTTAAGAAGTTTTATAGGTAAAATATCTTAACTATAACGAAATAATCACAAACTCTGGTTTGGGAATGGTATTGATCATGTATTGCAAATTCTTCATATATTTTACCCAAGAATTTCTGGTAGTCCTAAAAAAGTAAAGTTCATACTAATATATTTCTCTTTTTTTCTGAATTATGAAAACAAGTATTAGCCTTACTTTGAGTGGAAATGTAACACATTGATTAATTAATTTTCTTGTTCCCTCAAATACAGATCTGCAGGCTTCAGCGTCATCTATCAACAGGAAAATACCAGCAGAATCTCTTTTCAAATCAGCCTGTCATGTTTGTATCTCCTACCAGTCAGCCACCCTGCAAAAAGCTAACTGAACTTATACAGCTGGCAGGAGGGAAAATATGTAAAGCCTTACATAAGGCAAAAATCTGTATAGGAAAAAAACCAGGAAAGAAGTACCAGGAAATAATATCTTTATCAGAAAAATGGGTATTAGGTAAGACACCAAATGTCAACTTCTAAAAAATATTGCAGAATATGTATTCAAAAATTTGTCAAAAGTATTTCACTAAACTGAGATTATGAAGGGAAGAAAACAGAACCAACTGCTACAGCTAAATTTTCAGGAAAGTTGTCTCTGTGGTGAGATCTTTCTCTTACAGTAAGAGGGCTTTATGAGGGTTCTGGTATTCACCATTTTAATTTTTCCTCAAATATAATCCAAATATTTTCAAATTTGTCTTTTGTATGATGGTTTAATTTAGAGTAAACTAAATTATAGGAAAATGGCTATAAGAGAATTGCTTTCTAAAACAGCATGTATTTCAGCTTTAGATGTAGTTTTAATTGGTATAAATTGGCATAGTAATACTGAAATATGGTGACTGCCACCCTCTGATAAATTTTCCTGAATGCTGTATTGTACATCTGAAAGACAATTTTTGCAGTCTCCATTTCACTTGCAAAAAGTTTCTTTTTAACACCTGCTGTTATGTTTCTGAGTTCTTAGTCTATCATTTTTCCAACTCATTTGCAATACATTCTGACAGACTATATTTTCAGCAAGGGTATTTTCCAAAAAGGAACCGTAGCAATAAATGTACTACAGGAGTTGATGTTATATGAGAGTAGCCAAGCAAGTCCTAATCTCTTGACCTCTAATGCTGTCAGATCATAATAACTTAAAACCTGAATGAAAATACCATTAAAGAAGAAAGGAAAAGTGAGCCATAAGGGAAAAATACTCATCTAAATGCACACTTTATGTCACACTTCCTTAAAGTATAAGATAAAATTGTGAAGATTGATGAGAGGCATAAGAAGGTGGCATTGTTTATTGTACCTTTCTCCAGCTTCCAAGAAGACTTAGAGAGGAAGTGTGCAAAAAACACAAACATGAGCAGATGATGAAACCAGAGGTTTGTGCAGGCCTAAAAATAAGAGTAAATCAAACACAGAAGTTTCCAATAGTATTGTGCCAGATGGACAAATGTAATGATCTAAAGTGATGTGTGATTCATGTGTCCCACTCTCCTACTGGTCTCATGGAGGTCTGCCTTATCCCAGGTCAAGGATCTCATAAGTTCGCTGCAGCTGGACAGGCCACCTTCAGACCATCAGTGGACTGAAGGAATTGCATATGCAGCTGCTAACAAAAAGAGATTCTGAATTTTTTGTGCCATTTACAGATTTCTCAGTTCACTTTTGCAGTCTGATTTCTAATCACTACATCCTGCTTACGAGGTGTGGTCACACTCCAGTTAATGGGTTTTAATTCATTTTGATGAATCATCAAATCTCTGAAAAAAAGTATTCCTATATGATGCTTTAAAGGAATGATACAGAGCTTTGAAGCTCTGCCCCTTTCTCAACAACTGTGTACACAATAGTATGAACAGTGTCACCTATAAATTGCTGTCTTAATCAAATAAATCAGATCTGAAGGTGTTTCTAATCTTTCACACTTCACTGTTGCAATCCAGTTGGTTTGTGGCTTTCTACTATTAATGCCAGCTGCCAGTTAATTCACTCAGGGTTTACTGGAACAAAAAGCACATAGGTCAATAATGCAGCACCATTTTAAAACATAAGTAAATGGTAGGTGCTTGCACTATTATCATTTGACTGTTCACATTTATTTTCTCTCTCTGGGTTCTCAGCTCCACCAAATTGCTTTATACCAGAAACTGCTCTGAAGTACAATGTTGCTTTATCATCTGTTTCTTTTGCATTTTATTTTAACTAATCCTGGGGTTTTTTATTTATTTTAGATTCAATCACTCAGTATACAATATGTCCTATGGAAAACTACATTTTTCAGATGTGAGCTAACTCAAGAGCTTCCATATGGTTATAAAGAAACACGCCTAGCTTGGATTCAACAAAAAAAGCAGCTGTGAAGGAAATTCCTAAGAAAATGCAAGTTACATACTTATAAATACAGAGGAATGATTTCTATATTTTTAATACTTGTGAAAGAGTTCATCTTATGAAATCTTTTGTATTATTAATATTTAGTATTAATAAAGTCTTTCCCTAATAAAAGTCATAGTTCTTTCGTTTATTTGTTGAAGAGTTTGGAACTAAAAGCTGAAGGAGTCACTGTTCACTGGGAGGGAGTGGAATTTTCTAGTCTTCAAGCAAAGACTTGTTGCAGTGCAGTTAAGAGATGTGCACTCAGCATGGGTGGGTGTGCCTGAGCTGGGTCTCCTGCAGTCAGCAAGAGCTGTGCTCCCAGGGCAGATGCAGGAATCCTGTTGGCTCCTCAAGTCAGAGTGCCTCTGCACACACCTGAAGGGCCATGATGCCACATCTTCATGATCATTGCTAAATACATTTCTTTGGTAAAAGGATTAGATTGCCCATGGTGCTCAACTCACACCTGCTGGTATAAACTTGCACTTCTAAACTGAGTTTTCAAAACTAAGTGAAACTCAGTAATTATGCTTAGATGTGTAGTTAAGGTATTGTTTCATTTCAATGCCTTTAATTGAATCTCAAAATGTGTCTACCTTACACCTAGGATGAAACCACAGTTACTGATTTAAGTTAAATGCACTAAGACAGCATATCATTCAAATGCTAAAATCTGTTGAAAAGGGAACATATAAAATCCTTTAGGTATGCTTGCAAAATGTATAAAAATATCTTACATGTTAAATTCCTCTTTAATCTGTAGATTTGTTTTTAGCAGGTACAAAGTGAGGTTTATATGTAAAGTATGTTGCATTGCACCTGTTTATCTATAAATGTACAAGCTCCTTTAAAGATTTCCAAGTACCATCAAAATGATGTATCATTACAGAGAGTAATTTAAAGTAATTTAAAGGCAGCTCATAACTCACACCCACCAAACTCAATGTTCCCCTCAGAGTTCCCTCAGCATAAGAAAAGGCAAACTCTGTACAGAAAATTATTATTTTGAGTTAATATTATGGAAAAATTGAAGTACAGTGGTTCATTTTATGTTACTTTTACACTGTCATTCTGTTGCACTGTTCTAACTTCTTGGGCTTTTAAAGAGATTTGAATATAAAGGTTCTGTAAACAAAGATTATACAATCTCTCTTCAAAACAAGTTCAGCAGTATCTGTAGTTGACAGGCTGTTTCAGGTACAAATTGCATTTGTATAGTTGCTCTGTAAAATATTAAATATACTTATAATGGAAAAGCTCCCCATTATGATCTTTTTATGGAAAATTAAACTGATTTTATTTTCTGAAATGCTAAGCACCTGTAACTCAAAAGGTTAAGACCTCATTTTCAAGTGTTACATAGCTGGATTTGGTATATAAACTACAAAATCTGATTTATTGAGGTCTTTTCCTTGCTTAGTTTTCTGATATGCAAATTTTTAACTGTGTCTTATCTAGGAAGAGTGTGTTTGGTACAAAAACTGGTATGTTTGATATGAAATTTGGTAATCATGTCTGTCTAAAAATTGTACAGTTTATCATCAAAACTATTTACCTATTCAGTGCACTGGTAACATGTTATCACTCTTTAGCCCTGACGTTATGAGCCCCCTTACTAAGAAGGTAGTTGCCAAGTATTATACAGTAAAATAAAAATACTTATATAGGTTGTGGCATGTGAACATATGGTTGCCAGTAAATAACAGAATCATTTGTTTGAATTATAGTGCTTAACTTCAACTATAACAACCTCCTGGGTTTATTTTGTAGTCATTTCCTAAGTGTACTACCCATAAAAATCTGACACTATTAATTTATAGAATATAGCACTCCAAATCAGCTTTCTCATAAATCTTCTTAAGATTAGTCTCAGCTATTTAAATTGTAAATTCTTGGATCATCTTGTTGGTCTTTATTAGTCACACATGTAACAGATTGGACATTGAAAAGTCTAATATCCTTTTTTTCTAAACTAAAATGTTTCCAATAAAACAATCTACCAATTTAGATAATTCCACCTTAAATTATATGGCTGATAGAAATCCCTATCTATTGGCTCTTCTTGCAGAATTTGTAGTAGACAGGCATATATAGCCAACAGGAAATTGAATTCCAAATTCTGGTCTCACATTCTGGGCAATAGGACTGCTGTCCACCCTGACTGACTTGCTTTCTAAAAGTACACCCAGTACCAAGAAGCATCAGTGATTCATGAGTAGTTTTGAGTTCTGAGATCTTTGCAACATGCAGTGGTCAGTAAACATTCTGCCACAGCACAGCCATGCTCCCTCTCCTCTGCAAACTGGGCTCTCCTTATTAGAAAGATCTACTCCTATTAATTTCCTTTATTGCCTTTTTTTTTCAGGAGAAGTTGTCTTAACCTTACCTTTTTCATCCTGCAAGAATACTTTTGCCATTCATGTGTGAAAATGACTCAGCAGAGCTGCTGTGTCTCCTTCTCAGAGAGCTTCTGCTCCCCTGCTAAAGGCTCTCTTGCTCAATCCCATTAGTATGATTAAAGGTCTTTTTAAGATAGCTTAAGTTGATTAGGAATCTCTTTAAACTAAAATATATTGAAAAGTCAAAATAAGTATTATTCCTCTGTGAGATTCACATTAGCTGAGTTAATTTGTAAATGTAGTTTAACTCCCAGCACATTTTAACTCATTGTACTTTCATCACTGCTCTAGGTGGTACCAATTGGGTGCACAGACCACCAACATTCCTCCTATCCTTCCTCTTCCAGAGATAAGAAGAGCTTTTACCACACTTTGCATAATTAAGTGGGGACTCACATTGCCAAATACACAAATACTGAGGACAAACACAGGCATGGCCTTGAAGAATGTGTTGCTTAAGCTGTGTCAGAATGCCAGCAAAATTGGTGTCCTATTCAAACCAATCCATAAAAAATATTCAGGATCTAAAAAAATTTCTTAGTTTCAGTGACTAATAATGTAAGATTGGCTAAGGAAGTGTTTGAAAGAAAGATTGCCAGGGTGGTAGGTGGATCTTATGTCTCTTTTCTCCCTTTCTCTGCTTTTGTAATCAGTTTTAGATTGCAACTGCATTTGTGCTATGTATATCGAGTAAAAAGTCTCTAAATATTCACAGTGATCCCAGTATATGAACCATCTGGTATTGACTTACTAAACTACAGATTTGTTGAACAGGTTTTATGTTTCTGGATATTTTTCTGACTCAACTGTAGTCAACTTTTTGGAGACTGCTGCTTTTTAAATAAAAATAACAAATAAAAACTATTGCATCACTTGATCATCAGTTCATAGTTCCACTAAAATAAACCTGTGTTATATTAATTGATCTGTGTAGAATAATATAGGCACAACTGCATTATGTGCTGAAGTATTATCAGCACATTCAGTACTACGAAGCTGCCAGCACACACACACATTTTTTGGTGAAACCTTAGGGACTCTGAGGCAAAGGTGCTCTAAATTAGTCTTTCTGAGCAGGAACTGTAGCTATGTGGAGCCGTGTTTCTAACATTTATAAAGCTTAAAGTTGAGGTATACCAGGAAAAATATCTAGAAAACTGATTAAACGATCTTTTTTCCTCCAAAGAAACAGACAACAACAAAAAGAATTAAATATTTGCTCACACTGAAAACTGAAAAGTATTAACAAGCCTGTGTCTGTGCCAGCAGTCATCTTTCAAGTCAGCTCTTATAAAATAAAACCAAGTGGTTGTGGTCCTATTGCAATAATCAGGGTCTTATTTCTGATCTCCTTTTCTTGCTTTATTTCACAATTAGCTCTTTGCATGACAGGACCAAACAGCAGGCTCTGGAAGGGTATCACCTGTACTACAGCATCATGCAGCAGCTGATAACAGGGTGGCTAAAAACTGCCAGTGGTAAAAAAATAACCACTGTTATCAGCACAGGTGTGCAGCTGAGACCTTTTGCTGGGACCTTGCAAAGCAGTTTTCTTTCTGTTGATACAGATGTGAAACAACCTCTAATCACCCAGGAGTGGCTCATGAAACAACCTCTAATCACACAGGCTCCTGTGCAGGACCAAGGTGTTATGTAGCAGCCAGGGGTGATGCAGGACTGCACGTTGCTGGCGCTGCCGGAGCCAGCATCCTTCAGAGAGTGATTTGTAGCACAGTGCTGGAGGCACAGCCCTCCCAGCCTGCCAACACGTCCTCACCCTCCTCGCCCCTGGGAATCTCGAGCTCACACTGGATGAACCTTCCTGTGACCTCTTCCGTGCCAGCTTGTGTTGTTTGCCTTGTAGCTTCTGTTGTCTAGAAGGCACCTGAGCTATCACTAGAGACGGAACTGCCACGGGGTGTTTATTTTCCAAGAGGATTTATCAATGCCCACAAATATCCTTCAGATTGTCTTAGAGATATATTTAAAGAGGAAAAAAAAGGTGCAGTTACATGTGAGTTGGTGAAAGGATTAGTACTGCCAGTCCAGGCAGGTTTAGGGTTTGCTTTTTCCTTCTTCACAGATTTTATAGAGCTATACATTGAGGGCTTTTAGAGAGAAAACCAGATCTTTAGGAAGGAATGTGAAAAGGGAGGCAGTTTCACAATATTATTGATGTGACATGTGCATGTGACAGTCATGGCAGCTGAAGCTGAAACTTGGAAACTCTTCTGCAAGTGGTTCCTTTTTGCTGTACATAGATCTCTTTTAAGAGTTTACTTTTCCAAAACTTTTAACTTTTAATAATTAAAGAAATACACTTTACAAATCACAGGAGGAGATAGCTGCATGACTGAGCACTTTAAGAGAGATGATCTCATCTCTAAGTTACATTTTTAGTTGTTGACTTGGAGGCACGTATGGGGAGAGGTAAAGAAAAAACATTTTCCAGATTTTCTGCTCTGGAGTGAAACATTCCAGCTCCTTCACTCTTTCACTCAAACTGAAATTTGTTCAGGGAAAGTTTTGTCAAGTAAGTAGTCCCATGGATCTAGAGATAAGCCTAAATCCAGTATGATTTTTATGCATGCAGTATGGAAATTGTCATGACTTTAAATGTTCTGTGCAACACATTGTGGCTAAAACTAAACCAACATCCAAAATTCCGCATTATGCTTTTTAAACATTAAGTTCACCAAACCCAGGATTTTTGATCTTAACATTTGTGGGGAGGGCAAAAGTTTCAGTTCAAGAAATGAACAAATATGGACCTGCTCTGATTACAGCCTAATGTGTCAATTCATATGACAATCAAGACACTTGGGAACCCTGCTATAAGCTTGCAGATACTTGACCTCTGTGAAGAGCCTGGCTGGTCCCTTTGCCACTTTAAATGCACACTTAAAGAAATCTGGTGCTCCTCCTCGCCCCCACCAATGACTGAATATTTCTGAATAACTTGAAATTCACACCCACTTGAAATGCTGACTTGGGAATACACTTTTTTGGACACATGCTTCATCATACTTCAGCTGTACACAAAGATAAGCATTTTAGAAGTTGGAGGAAGAGCATTTCCTCCTACAGAAGAGAATTTATATTTTCCCTGACATTGCCCAGGCAACACAGGCTTGAATAAAAAATTGACGCTAAAAGCAGAGTTCTCTAGTCTGGGAATCAACACTGTTATTTTATTCCCAGCTACACTCAGTATCCACTTGATGAAGAGAAGAATGTCCTTCAGTGCAGGGATGCTGAACATATTTTGATGACCCGTATAGATGCTATTAAAGGGCATAGCAGCAAATAAAAGAATTTGAAGTTACAGAACTTGAGATTCACTTTGCCCTGATTTTATCCAGCCTCTTCATCTGTGCTTTCTTGTCTTCTCTTTTTCCTTGGTGTTAGTAGTGATATTTATTATATATTACATTTTAAGAGTGTTGTATGAGAGACAGAAACCCATAGTCTCTAAGCAGTTCTCTCTTGCACAGTATCACACCCCCTCTGTTACAGAATCAGATCTCCTCTTCTCCCTTCCCATTTGGAATCTTTTGCATACCTAGACCACCAGCAGTGAGCTACACACAAACTATGAAGCTACAGCTCTCATGGGAGATCTGAGCCTGGATCTGCCCAGGCTAACTGGATCTGCCCATCTGCCCTGGATTTGCCCAGGCTAACAAGGGTCTTTTACCCAGGTCTTCAATTCTCTGTATACCTTCATGAGGGTTACTTGTATCACTAAATCTGCTACCCATGCAATTTAGAGCATCTGAGTTAAAAGTGTAGGTAGGCACAAAGACAGCAGAATCACAAAGACTTCTAATGAAGACTGTCTGCATATCCAACTGAAGTTTTCCAGGAGATTATATCATTAATGAAGAGAGGTTTGTATCTCAGGAAGCTTTGTCTCATGCCTAAGTTAGAGAGCTAAAGGCCTAAGTAATCCAAAAGGTGACTGCCAATTGAGTTCAAGAAAGGTCCTTTACTTCCTGCCACCTAGAGCATTTTCCTTTGCATTTCCAAGCACACAGGCATTCAGTTCTGTTCTCCCTTGTGTCTAAACAGATACAGGACATTTGAAAAGGTTCAGAGAGGGGCAGCAAAGTCAACCTTAAAAAGTCTCCTCTCTATGAGAAATGATTGCAATAACTGGGGAATCCTCTGCCTTCAAAACAGATGGCTGAGAGAGCAGCGTTACTCTTCACACCACATAGAATCAAGGTGTGGAGCTTAGTGGATGTTAAAAATTTATATGGATTTAAAAACAACTGAGGTAGGAATTGTTGGAGGCTGGACAATCTTGCTGAATGGCATAGTGACTCCCTCAATCTTGATGGGACCAATTCCAGGTGCTTCCTGGCCTTTTTGCTGCCAGGCAGTAGTACAAGATACTATGCACCTTCCAAAACTAGCTGGAAGTGATAGGTATGATGCTCTACAGTGGTTTGCAATACTGCAGAGACACAACATCCTGACGATGACCCACTATATCTGGTCAGGGCAGCAGAGAAGATGTGTGTTGCACCTGTGGCTGCGACAGTTCAAGGAAACTAATGACACCTGAGTCTGCTACAGCTTCAGCTGTGACTATCAAAATAGTGTAAGCTGAATCCTAAGAATACCCATCATAATTAACCATCATTTTTCCAACCCTGGAGGTAGAAGTCTGCATCCAAAAAAATTTAGCAATCCAACTTTTTGGTTCCACCACTACTGCACCAAATAAGGGGTGTCTTCCTTCTTTTGATATTCTCCCAACACTGCTGGAAGACTATGCTTCCAGTATCAGTAGTACAAACCTGTCTCTTTCCATGGACCAGACTATGAAACGAGTACATAACCATAGCAAATGAGTAGCAAAGTGGTCAACTCTGCCTACTTTTCTGGCACAGATGCCATTTCTCTGTGGCATGCTTGTGGGAGAGCTTGCTCACCTACAAGGACTCCCAGTACAGTTGCCAACTCTCTCTGTGTCTTGTATTCTACTGCTGTTTATATGTAAAATAATATCAGAATTCTTTCCAATGAATTAAAGAATAGTTTTAGAGTGTGAACTTATCAATAAATAACCAAAGCCGTACTTGATTTCAACTTGGTAACTTTTTGCTTTTGAATTTTTGACAGAACTAACTTCAGTTACTGAGGTAAGAAAATCTTTGCTTTTTTCAAAGTAGGAACAAGTGCTCTGTTGTGTTGTAACTAATACAATTTACTCATATCAGTGGTCTTATCTTTTTTCATTTATATCTTAGTAGCTGGACTCTATATAACCAGCAATTCATTAAGAAAATTGCTACTTTACTCCCTAGTAAGGCTAAATATTCTTAAGCTAGAATTCCAGCTCCCAACACAGAGAAAAAAAAATGGTGTACAAATGTCCAATCCCAAGTTATACAAGGAAAGTACAAATACAGGGGTCTCTCAGGAAAACTGAATGTTTCAAATTGAGTGTGGGAAAATGCTGAGAGCTTCAGGTCATGGCTGACATTTAAACTCAACACCTCTGCTTCTGCATTGCTATTACTGGTAGTCAGTGACGTAAAACACTGCTTTGCTGTGGGTTTGATATCGAGATAATCTGTACAATAAGCCACTGAATCCAGCTATATTTACAGACTTAATAAACTCTGCAGAATATCAATATGGGTACCTAGAAGCAATGTTTGTTTTTAACTTGCAGAGCTGTGCTCTTTTGCATGACCTGCACAAGGAAAGAGTATCTGCCTCTTCACAAGTGATTTCTGTTCCATTATTATTGCCCATGATTCAGCTACATTTTGCAAGTTAGAAAATCCAGAGAGAAGTTTTATTTCCATACTTTATTTTGCTGCACCACAGAGGGTCAGAGGTTCTTCATCACTGGCCTGTGGTCTCCTTAATTAAGGGGAAGGACTTCCTTAGAATTGAATCAGCACAGGCCTGTCTATCCACTGCTCCTGCAAAACAGCCTGGTGGTTTATGGACAAATGATGCTATTTATTTCACATCCTGTTTTGGTTTGGGTTTTTTAAAATATTTTGCCGTAAAACATTTTTCTGTCTTTTAGGGAAAGGAATTGACCTCAACTCTTGATGAATTTGTGATTTTGAAGAAGGGAGGCACACTGCAACAAGATAAATAAGTTTGAAAAACCCTTTAGAAACACCCAGGATTGTCACAGAAAACTCTTGAGTAATGTACATGTGGCTGCTAACAAGGCTGTAAATGGCTGCGCTGCTGCCAATAAAAGATGCCATCTGGTAGGTCTGCCTATTAAAACAGAAGTTTATCTGCAACCTTTTAAGTCTGGAGGTTTGGGTTGGTTCTTTTTTTGCTGTGGGATGTTGCTGAATCATTGAGAGAATCATGGCAGTGTTAATAAAATTATTTATGGAGTAATCAAAATGCTAGTTGAGACAAATTAGATCCTAAACTCAACTCACTCCTAAACTGGAGTCTGGCTTTGTCAAACCAACTTTACCTCAGGTTTGGTCATCAGCCCTTCATACCATGAAGGGTAGTAAAGGCATCAGTGCACGAAGCTGAGCTCTGGGGCTTTTTTCTTTCAACAGTGAAGACTCTGGTGTGACCTGGGGAGTTATTCTGCGCTCATCAGCATGTCCAGTGTCATCTACAAAACCTCTCATACCTGAAAAGGGATGTGGGGGGAAAAAAGGATACCTTACTTCCAAGGTTATTTTTACTCCAAGAAACCTTTTTGTATGCTCCATTGTGGGTCACTACAGAAATCTAGCCAAGCTGGGGAAAGCAGGATAATATAACAGAACAAGCAGGTAGTTTATACATGTTTGTTTGTACAGCCCATGTTTCTATTCACAGAGACTGCAAGCAGAAGGTAGGGCAGTCTAGACACCCACATATACTTGTCCAAATGGCTGGGAGGACCAACAAAAGCACTAGCAAACAAAAATCCATTTTAAGTAAGAAGTTACTGCCTACCTGATTAGTGGCATCAGCACACAGCAGCTCTTTGCTGACCCTAAAATTATGGCAAACAGCAAACAATACATGTTTTAAAGACACTGGCACAAATTTCAACATTAGGCAGGGCCAAAGAGAAGCATGGCTTCGAGGAAAAATAATAGAACACTCTTCTTTGAAATGAGACATTTAAATCCTCTATTAAAAGAAAAGTGAGGTTTTTTCTGAAGACACTAAGGTACTTCTTTCAAGACTTGAAATAATCCATTTATCAGTGATACTAATTGAAAGATACTCTAGTCAGGCAGATGACTGATTCCAAAATGTGTTGGAAGATGGGAGAATTTTTTTAACTAACAAAATAATAGTAATATTATTATTAATAATATTAATAATAATAATGCTTTGTGTTTGGCTTGGGGAATTTTGAAGAGACAGTGTTGGTTTTGCATACTTTATCAGAGAAGCACAGCACTGGGAAGCAAACATCATTGAGATTTCATGTCTGACATCATGCAGGTTACAGTAAGAAAAGCTTCCCCTTAAATTAGTTACATTAACAGTGTTGATACAATATTTGTGTTCTTATGAGCTGCATTTCAGCATTTTTCTCACGTTATACAGGAATTTTTGGTCAGTTTGCATCTGCTGGTTGTGTTCAACTGAACACAAAGAGATAAGAGATATTTCTATGGAGTTCTTTAATTACTTATAGCAAATTCAGGCTTGGTCCAGACAATTCTGACAAAAGCAGGAAAACCTTTAGAGATGATTTATTTTTAAATGTAGTCAGTCACCACGGTGCTGTGAGGACGGGAAGCCCCATCCAGCCCAAGGAACCATCCCTGCAGGCCAGCCCACTGTCATATGCATGGAGGCGATCCCAGCTGCTGGAGCTGCTGATGCAGCACGGCCAGAACGTACAAAACAATGCCCCTGGTGATACCCGCTGCCTCCCGATGCCTGAGTGAGCTCACTGAAGAAAAGGCTCGTGCACAGACTCCCAAGGATTTAAAGCATAAAGAGATTTGACACACCAAAGCAGGCAGAGACAGCAGCTCTAACACGCTGGCAGCTAGCATGGGAGTCCCCTAACAGCCAGGATGGAGAAATCTGTGGCAGTGGAAGTCTCTAACTTGTTGTCAGCAGCCACAGCCAAAGAGTGAGTGTGCATGTCCCTACCACCCTCTGGCCCTGGGCTAAGTCCGCAGGTGCCACAGGGCCCTTCCTCTTTTCACAACATGGGCTCTGTGTGTTCTCTGAATTGGTGTTTCCACCTCATCTTCGATTCCTCTTAGTTTTCATCAATCTCAGCCAACCCCATCTGGTGCTCAGAAGTCTCATTTAATCTAACTGATGGATAAGAAGCATATGCAACTTTTTCAATAAGATTTCTGACTTTACCCTTTTAACCCAGAGAATAACTATAAATAGTTTATAATGTCTGGGATTTCCACAGCCTAAGTGCAGCTATAAATAGTTCTAAACATTTTCCCACTTCATGCTTTTGAAAAGAACATTCTCCACTTCCTTTCTTGGAGAACCCCTGGGAATAATGCTAGATCACAGCTCAGAAAATATGTATATTAGGAGAGTTTAGCAAGACGGAGCTACGGCAGCTCTCGGGCTAATTTCGCGTCAGGAAAGGGTCAGGCGTCCTTCGCCAGGAGTTCATGTCCGTGATGCCCACGGGCGGCTCTCGCCAGCCGACTGCGGTCCGTCCGTGCCCTCCGCGGGATGCGGGGGCTGCTGTTCCCGCGGGCAGCGCTGCTCCCGCTCCGCGCACGGCGGGGCTGGGCCGCGCTTACGTGCGGGACGTGTGAGCTCGGCGGGCGCTATTCTAGCACCGGAGCACGACACGGCCCCGCGGCCCCGACCCACAGCCGCCGGTCCGCGCCGAACCGCCGATGGGCGGGAAAGGGCCGGAACGGGCCGGGAACGGCCGGGCCGCGCGTGGCGCCCCCTGCCGCCCGCCCGCGGAGCCGCCGCCGGCGCAGGGAGGAGACGGCAGCAGCAAACGGGAATTCCCGTGTTGGCCCAGAGAAAGGTCGCTCTGAAACGAGCTCGGTGCTGGAAAGATGATGACAAGAAGTAGGGGGGAAGACTGACCTAAATTATGTCCTGCCATTCAGTCCTTTCCTCCAACTTGCCTTTTTTATTTCACCTTAAGCCACCACACTGCTTTCACTTTAAAAACTGTAAAACGTCTGATATCTACTTTACCCATGATGTGAAAATATTTGAAGCTGATGATCAGAAAATACTGGAATTTATCACTACAGAAGATGATAACTTATTTACTCACGGACACCAGATCATGTACCTCCTAATGAACAGACATTTGCAAGATGCAGCTACAGGAATGGCTTCACACAAAAATTTAGGAAGCACGGGGAGTAGAACAACTCAGTTGACAGACCCATACCGTTTATTCTACATAGCCCAGGAAAATGTTCATGTGAAAAACATGAAAACAGAAAATCACATTATGCCATTATATCTTTTTAAAGTACACAGCAGTTTGATGAGATGATTTTATGCATGGTTTCATGTCTACAGAAAATTAGATGAGCAGTAATGAAAGAACAGTTTCAAAACAAACATTTTTAAATTCGGCCCAGGAACTGGCAGGGATGTTGAGTTCCTAATATTAGATGGCAACGACTTTCTGTAAACAAGGAGCATGAGAAGAGAAAGTCCTAACCCCACAGGACTCCAGCAACTTAGAGAATCTCCACAGTATAAGGTGTAAAGTGTGTGATTCCTAATACTAAGAGCACAGTGAAATAAACGGTTTAGCATACATTAAAACAAGATGAGATGCTTGCAGGAATTCATATTTGCTTTCTTTTGACACTTTAAATCAAAATAGCTTTACATTTGTATGTATGCAGTAGCAAATTTGTATACAAAATTAATGCAAATTGTCTGTGATATATGCAATACCAAAATGCTGATTTCTTAAAAAAAAGCCAGTGTTTCCACATGTATTACTATCAGAGCCTGTTCACAGATTTGTCACATGGTATGCAAACTCTGCACCCACTTAAATGCTTGTACACTGAACGAAGTATGGCTCACTTCAAAAATACTTCCTTTTTACGTTGACTCAGTTTTAGTTGGTCCAGATAAAGAGGCTGTTGAGATAATGGAAAATTCCTCATCACAGAGAAGATCTGACTGTGCAGAAGAAAAGAGAACTCTCTGCACAGCCACCTCTCACATCTTTGAAGACTTTGCTAGTTGCACATTGTGGAGGGGACTGGATATTTCTTTTTCTCAAACCCATTGCAAACAGAATGTGAGAATATAACAAACCTTTGTATCACAGCTGATCAACCAAAAAACCCCAAGTTATACAATCAGTGAGTGCTCTATAGTCTACTTAGAAATGGTCTACACATTACAGATTACCTCTATATAAAGACAAGCCTGATCTCTCAATGTAGTAGCCAACATGTACTCTCTTTCAGAGTATTTTTGAATGAGAATTGAGATGCCTATACCAGCAGACCAGTAAAATGATTCTGCTGTTATGACAGTAGGAACATAAGCCCAAACAAAGGTAATGAAATAACCACAGCTTTGATATACAACACTCCTTCCTTCTTGGAAAGAGCACTAAGAATGCGCCAAACAATACAGTGCACTAGAATTTATGCAGGATAATCCCAGGAGTTTCTGTGAAGTCAAAAGAAAAAAAAATAAGAATTTTTAGAGCTTCTGTCTTATTGTCACAAAGTACTCTGCAAGCACTCGTGCTCCTTGGCCCAGTTTCTTCTCTTTCCAATCTTGTTTTTCAAGTGGAGCTCCTTTACTAGTAAGCATTCATTTGAATAGTCATAGTATGAGCCACAGCCTCTGAACTAGCAATTTCATTCCTCTCCCTTGTGTGCAGCATTTTTCTTCTGATGTCCCTATCTCTGTAAGATACAATGCAATTCCCTCTAATGGATTAAACTCAAAATACTGCTCCCATTTAGCACAGAGCGAGTTCTTACAGAACCCAAAAGCCAAATGGATGTTTTCCAAACAGAAACAATATGCCACAAGAGCTTGGTTCAGGTTCAAGCCTTAACACTATTCTAGGTAAGATCTACTACACAGCTGAATGTGAAAGTTAACTGAGATAGGAAAGAGTTAAATGATCAAGCTGAAATGTTATTTAAGTATCATGAATTAAAAGCTCCAGCCTAGCTGCAGGGAATTAAAAAGGGCACAAGCTTGGCAATGCTCCTAAGGCAGTAAAAGCGGTGTTTAGAGAGAAAGAAATCTTTGTTTGAATGCAAAAAGGAAACTAAAATTGGCAAAATGGAGCAAAGAAAATGTATCTGGGTGATCGCAAACTGACAGAATACAAACCTCCCTCAATAAAAGGAGAATGTCCATGATTTTCAGTAGGGCCATTGTCAAAAATCTCATATACAGTCTCATATACAATCTCTAATACAGTCAAGGTGAAATCCCAGCAATTTCATAGGCTACTTTTAAAACTGAGTTTAATTTGTAGTTGCTTCTGTCATATCTCACTCTCCTCTGTTTCAGACTCCGAGGGACGAAGGTCAGTTGCTTCTTCCATACCCATCTTTGTTATAAGAAATGCTGTCTGAGATCTCAAATCCTCTCCTGTTGGCAGCAACAGGACTCTAGCTGATAATTTCAGTACCATGGGAACATGGACACCAGCCTCCCTGGAAAATGCTCAGCAAGTGGGAAGGAACCTAAACTTCTTGCCTCTTCAAAGGAAACCATTAGCCAGAGGAGTGAGATCACACTGAGTCGGTGTGATGGCTGACTGTTGCCAAAAAAGGGTGGTGGGCCCACCCCCACCTCGGCAGGGGACCCAATCCAGTACTGGCACATGGAGATAGATCAGTTTGCTGATCTGGGAGAATGATTAGCTTTTGTTTCTTACTTCATTGGGTTAATCTTCTGTGGAATCATCTGCTTGATGGACTTGTGGTCACATCTAAATCCCAGCTCGGGGAAGCAGTGTGTGAGCACAGGGCTGTGGGGAGCAGGCCTGCTCCATTCCCAACATATATTGTGAAATTGCCCCATAAGAAAAGCATGATCGGAACTCCCAGCATTAGACTGTGAAGGACAAAGATGAGAGTCTCTACAGAGTGCAATTAATGAGATGAATGAGCATCCATTTTCCTAAATGGCAAGCCTGCCACTGAAAATTAGGCTGTGAAAATCAATACAATTTCTTGGAGGTTTATATTACTTCAGAGTGCATTTATCCTCACCCTGGCACTGAGAAAGTCTACATGAAAGATTGTGGAGGAGGGATGTGTGCTGCCCTGGAACTGCAAAGTCCTTTGAACCTGCTAGATGGGGCAGACAGGGCAGGGAGGTAAGCCCTGAGGGGGCAGGAAGCTGACATGGTGATCTCTCCAACCCCACAAAGCCCCTGGAAGGGTTGCTGTGACCTCAGTTTTTCAGTGGGTTTTCTCTGGCCACCATATCATTGCCAGCCAACTCACAGTGGCCCTGGCAGGGTAGCACTAATAATAACCAAGCTACAGCAAATGTCATCACTTCCCACAGGCCCTTCCCTGCTGAGCCAGGCACTCAGAACTTCAACCCATCAGGGGGAAAAGGGACATTCCTCACCCAGTGTGAATACAATCAAAACATGTCACAGTACTTGTAATTAAATCCTACTTAAAATTATTGCCTCTGTAGAATTGCCTGCAAGGAAAAAGCCCCAGAATAACTCAGTTACCATGTAGTTCAATTCACCATTGTTGTCTGTGACCAATGCCAAACACATCCGAGAAAAGGCCATCACTGACATAAATTCCTGCAATCGCATGAACAAGTAGAAATGTCTTCCTGACTGCACCTGGGATTTGGCCAACAATACATTAAAAACCTTTGTCATTTTCTTGTAGGTAGTGTAACCACAAAGGCTTTCTGTATTGAAATAATGAGGACTTTGGAGATTCCCTAAACAAGTTCCCATGAGAAAAGAGTTTTTGGGTAAGGTTTCTGGTAAATTGCTCAGGTCAGAATAAGATTACAATATCTCTTGCAGTGACAGAAAGTTAAAAATCACAATGTAATATTGGAAACAGATCTCTTCAGCTGCAAATGGGATATTATGTGATCTGCTGATATTTGTTTCTTTATATTTTCAAAGCCAAGTGAGATGAATGCTATCTATCTTCTCTGCTGGCACTGACTGATGAAACATTTTGGAAATTATCTGTCCATACACCTATATGCTTATTACAGCAGCAGGATGGAAATTTAACTGCATTCATGACTTTCATTGACTTTTTTTTTTTTTCTTATGAATCTAACTTTAGTTTTACAGGACTGGATTCTGTGAAACTAAGGAGTACACTTGTGCTGCTGCATGGGAAATGTCTTGTTTTTAATGAGTTGCCAACTTAATGACCTGTGGGATTTCAAAGTTCCTTTTTGGTTTTAAAGGAAATGATTAATATATATTCTGTCTTTAATTATAGTGCTATAATTGTGTGAAAGGAATTCCATTCATTCTTTTCTTCATTTAATGTCTTACATTTGTGAATGTTAGGCAACATATTCTCCTAAAAGTTCTGTCTGTAAAATAGAGGTATAATATTATTTACTTTCAAATATGAGAGTGATGGGAGTACTGGTATTCCTCAGTTTGGAGCAGAATATTTTGATTCTTACTTTAAGAGGATAGAGAAGTTATTTAAACAATTGCTTGACTAAAATAAAGTGAATTTATATGGAAATAAATGCATGGCTTCAAGTATTTATTAATGTAATACTACTCTTTTTTTACCAAAAACATGTTACAAAACAGGAAATGTTATGTGTATATTTTTGTTGATACTGTAAATGGCTACTATAGCCCACTAGCAAATGTCCTAGGATAAATTTGGATAATTGGTAGTTACACTTTGGAAAGCAAATCTTAATCCTACTGCTCCATCTGTACAATCTAAGGATTTTCTACTAACTCTGAAAATTATTCATGACTTCTGTCTCCTGTTTTTGCCCCATGTAATTGGGAGATCAAGTTCTAGGTTTTTAAGAGCTTATGTATGTACTGCATACAAATCCCATCCCTGTGACTGAAACATTTTTATCCTTTGGTTATCAGCCAGATATTTTTAAACAACCTGTAAATCTCTGGAAATAAACATTTTATCTGATTTTTCCTTATACATAAGGAGAGTCTGATTTTGCAAAATTGTGATTTGGTAAAACCTTTTGGGGTGCACACCACCACCCCCCACAGGTGCAGAACACCCTTCTCCCACTACCTACTCAGCTTTCCTGCCCCACACCAGACACCACATGCCAGGTGCTCTTACCTAATTGCTCCCTAATTTGGTTTCCCAGATGATCTGGCCTAGGTATCAAGAGCCACTCCTTAACATGGATCACAAGGACGAGACAGACTTGTATGACACCAGAAACCTTTTTTTCACATATGTCTGAAAACTTTATTTCTTTGGGATTTTGAGTAGTCCCGAGACCTTGAAAAAAAAAAGTGAAACCTGATTCACAGCTCATTATATGCACCTCTCTATCCTACCAGAGACAACTGGCTCTTTCCCCAGCAGCAGCACCACCAAAAAGGGAACGCAAACTAGGAAAGAACTATCTGGGTCATCAAATCCCAGCCGTCTGCTATCTCAGGACCATGTCATAATCCATTTATAAAGTTATCAAGCTCCATCTTAAAACTACTTAGGCTTTGTTGCCTCCCTGCACCTGCTAGGAAGATCTCATTCCCAAGTGGTAAGCTTCTGCCATCTAACAGAATTACCTAGTATTAATCTTCTAGTGCATTGACTTGCATTTTGCACAATTACATTTAATCCCACTTTCATTTCTCAGGGTTTCATCTACCCTGTTAACCTTCAGCGTTTTGCCTTTACAGAGCTGCATTGGGAAGGATGTAATTTTAAGGCATTTATTTTATACACAAGAACTGCATTGTTGTTCTGCCAATACACAGAAAAGGCTCTACTTTCCTAGCAAGGTTAGAGTGGCCTTGCTCGTTAGCTCAGAAAGAAAAATACGTGCACATTCCATAAAGGAGGCTTGCCAGTGTCTTCTGCTAGAAGTGAAGTGCAATGTTAAATCACAATAATACATCACCACAGAATTACTGAAAGGAACACTGAGAGTAATTTTCACAAATGTTACTGTGTAGAAAGAATTCCACTATATTAAAAAAATATATATAACTTAGTATATTCATGTAAGAGTCAGTATGGTTATGAAATATTTAGAAAAGGAACTGGCAAAGCAGACACGATAAAAACATAGGTAAGGCTAATTTCCTGCAGCTTTCCCTCAACCGCATTTCTGGAAACTCAGCCTCCAGCTCAACCATCAGCCATGTCAAAATGAGCAAGACAAGCAACTGAACAGGAATGATAACTTTCTCTACAAGTAAGCATGGAGCTTTGATAATAATTTCACTGTGCCTACACATGAACCAGCACACCCCAGGCACTAGCCTGATGGGCCATTACTGTCAGGTGTTTCTACCTCCTCTGTCCTCACCAGCTACCCAGCTTTGTGCTGCTGAGAAAGAAAAGTAGCACACATCTAGGGTTTTTTTGCAAAGTCATTAAAGAAACCATTTAAGAGTATAAGGCTCAAGATCAGCCTTTGAGGAACCCTGATTTCACACTAGTTCTCATTTCTCTTTGGCCTGTTCCTCACCTTGCCTGCAGTTCTAATGCTGATCTTCAGGTTCTCCACCTTAATTACTAATTTTCCATTTGGCACTCTATCTAGTCCTCTAGAGAAGATGATAACTCTTATTGCAATATTTCAGTTACCTTTCTAAAGAATGTGAAAATGCAATTTGCATTTTATCCTCTTTTATAACAATTTTATTCTCTTTGGTAATTTTTTCCATCAAAAATAGATTTTTAAGTCATGTGAAGTCAGACTGAAAGACTGTCTAGAATACTCTTCCTAAATATAGCATGTATTGATATAATTGAAACCTTGCAAGATGCAGAATCAATGTTATCTGTTTTCTTCATGCACACAGCACATTCTGCCTATTCTCAGCAGGCCATGAAAGCACTTCTGGTAGATGAACAGTAATTTAAAAAGTCAATAAATTCCTCCATTCAGGCATTTCAAGTAGGTTAATATGAAATGAATAGATTTCATATTGCCCAAGGTAGAACTGGATAATTTGCATTTACTCTGGATTATATTAGCAATCCCTCTTGTACCAGTGTGACATCTCCCTGCAGGCCCCTTTGGAATGAGAACATAATTTTTGCAGCCTGTGATGTTGATACCCAGCTATATTTCTAACTTCTCCAGAACTCTGAACAGAATTATTATGTCTGTGGGGAGGAGCCAGATGTATCTCACAAAGAGTAAATTCCCATATTATGTCCTCACTTTTACAGTCCACAGGGTATATGGGAGATTGTCCTTCCTTAGGATACTGCTGCCATATTTGAGACAATATTGCTCATCCTTTTCTTTTTTTTTACATACTATTCCTTTCAAAAAGTCTACTCAGGTAGAAAACTAGTGGTGCTGAGTTTATTGCTTTGATCCAGTGGTTTTGGGGTGTTCACACCTGGTTTATCATTTTCATTCTCCCTTTATGGCTATTTGGTTCATATATCTAAGCAAAAACATTTGTAGAACATGAAATAACTATTTTTTTCAGTTCTGCTTAGGGAAGGTTTTCAAAATATAGTTTTAACAAGAAGCTTAGAGAACAGTGAGAGTCAAGAAAAAAAAACAATATGAGAAGAGATTTAGAAATTGCGGCATAGAAATAAGAGATTGAAGAAAATTTAGATTCACTTGGATAAAGAAGACTGAAAAGACTTCAGGGTAGAAGTATCATAATAAACTTCATGAAGGATGTAAAAGACTAGGTAGGTGTGAGTCATAGAATATCTTGAGTTCTAAAGGCTCAGCTAAGTCCAACTCCTGGCCCTGCACAGGACCATCCCCAAGAGACACACCATGTGCCTGAGAGCACTGTCCAAATGTTTTTTGAGCTCTGTCAAGCTGGTGCTGTGACCACTTCCCTGCAGAGACTGTTCCAGTGCCTGACCACCCTCTGGGTGAAGAATGAAGAACCTTTTTCTGATATCCAAACTAAACCTCCCCTGGCACAACTTCAGGCCATTCCCTCAGGTCCTGTCACTGATCACCACAGAGAAGAGATCAGTGCCTGCCCCTTCTCTTCCCCTCACAAGAAGTTGTAGCTGCAGTGAGGTCTCCCCTCAGTCTCCTCCAGGTTAAACATACCAAGTGACCTCAGCTGCTCCTCATACAGCTTCCCCTCAAGGTCCTTCATCATCTTTGTTGCCCTTTTGATGCTCTCAAATAGCTTAACACCCTTCTTATATTGTGATCCCCAAAAGTGAACACAGGACTCAGAAGCAAGGGCACACCAGTGCAGAGTGGGACAATCACCTCCCTCAACTTGATTCCTGATGCACATCAGATATTTGAGCTTTTCTTAATGCAAGGGGCTTGAAGTTGATAATCTTGTGAAATATGTCATTTTGCATTTCTGTGTTTTTGTCTCAAGACAGAAAGTCATTGTCAAAATCACCAACAGTCATTTTAGGCCTGGCAATTTCACCATCAGTGTCTTTGGGCATTGAAATGGTTGTTTCATGGATATAGCTGCATATTTTATTTTTATTTTCCCTAGTAGTTCTCTGCAGGATATAGGGACAAAAACAGCCTATAGCCAAGGAGTGGGCAACCCTCTATTGTGTTACATCTATTCATTCACAAATTACAGATGAACATACTTGTAACTTTGTATGTGTGTATCTTCTACAAAATCACTGACTGCTTTATGTCTCAGATTATTCCTTTGGAGGTGAACAGGGACTAGTTTTGCTGATGCTGGATATATTATTCAAACATTATTACCCTTTTTCCTTGGTGTTACAATATCAGATAAGGACATCACCTACTCTTTACTGGAAGAAGGAGTAGGCAGAGTGAAGATCAGCAAACTACTTCTAGCTGTGATCTTACACCGGTGCCTCATCTGTGGGCAAATGGCTTGAGCAATGTCCCCAGTGTTCTGAGACTGGAAACTGTGACAAAATTATTGTGGGGGGAAGCAAAAGGACTAACTAACTGCTGTGTCACTCTTCTTTCTGTATACTTTCTTGCTTCTTGAGCAGAGGGCTGTACTTCTCTTTGCCTTATGCAATGTACTAGCATTAAAGCTAAACAATCCTGCTTTGATTCAATAGAGGAGGATAACTTTGTTTTGAAAAAAATTCTGTTACTTCATAATACAATGTCCCTCCATGGGGAACAATACCCAATTTAGAAAAAAAAGGTGTGAAACAGGGAACTGGAGGTGGACTGCCCCAGAGGCAGGAGCAATGGGAGTCCCTGTGCAGCAGGCTGTCCCACAGCTGTGGACACTGAGAGCTCCAGCTATCAAGGAAGAATGAGCTTGGAAGCCCTGAGAGCCACAGCTCCCAGCACTTCCCAGATCTCTGCCAAGGATCCAGGTCAGCAAGCTGTCAGGAAGCTGAGTAGGGTTCTCATTGAAACACTAGATTTTGATGAGTCAGCAACTGCTCAACTAAAAACATGTCAGAATTTTTCCAACCAGCTCTACTGACAATCTAAACAAATAAAGGGTGTGGGGAGGAAATATTATCCTTATTTTACACCAAGGGGACTGAGGCACAGAGATATAATGTCAGGTCTGCTGTCCAGAGGCAAACTTAGATTTCATGTCATCCCTCGATCACAAGAGTCTCTTTAGTCTAAACTTAATTTGCCATTACAATGACCTTGTGAGATAAGAATTACTTTAATTTTATAAAAGGGAAACCAAAATAACTTGTACAACAGCAGATGGGAAGCCTGTATTTTGAACCCAGTGTACCTGCCGAACTTCAGTAGCAAGCCTACCTGTTTCTTCTGGGGACAAGGTACACAGATAAGATATAGTCAGAGTCAGACAACCTTGCAACAATGGTATAAATTCCTACTCCCATGCCACAGTCTTCTTATACTGAAGCCATGCAAAAATGTTGGTTTACTATGACTAAAACCCCCGTAGGTGGTTGTGGGTTGTACAGAACTAAAACTTTAGATAGAAGGTAACAAATTCTTCCCTAAATACTCATATATACAGTTCAACTGGTTTACCCAGTTCTGCTAAACACAAGCAGCTAGATCTGTGTCTAGGCACATCACATTAATTCTCTTCCCAGGTCTTTCATGATCCCAGGTTTCTCAGGCTTCTAAATAAATATTAGCTCATCCTTCAGCTGGGTTTCCTGTGAACACAGCCCTAATTGTAGGGAAGAACTGTACCATTACCTGGTATCAAAGTCCGTTTTTATTACTAGATTTTCATTTCAAATTTCAAAGAGCTTGTCTTTGTTTTCTTACCCCTGCTTATTTTAAAATTGAGGGTTGCAATTTCCTAAACAGCATTCTTTTAGGGAATATAGCTATAGAAAATCTGCTATTCTGCTATGCTGGTCATAATCCTTTTAATTTTTACTAAATTTGGCCTTAGAGCGGGGATTTGTTTGATAAGGTCATGAGTAGCATTTGAGTTATGGACACGACTTCTCCTACTGTGAAAATTGGCTCAAAATTGGCAAAGCCACAAACCTCTGGTAAATCTGTTTGTAACTGTGTAACACAGAACCCAAGTTTACCAGCTAAAATGCACAAATCCTGGCTCACTGAACAGGCTGTACAGGTGCTGTCTTTCCTGAGAGGCAGCATGCTTTGACCCTTCCAGGCCATCGAAGGACCAGATGGGGGCCACAGTACCTTATTTCTGCCATTCTCTCAGTGCTGTCCCTGCCTGCAACCACGTGCCACAGAGGCAGAGGCCACCCAAGTCACATACAAAGGGACTGAGAGCTTGACCAAATGAAGGGGGAACGGCCAAGCCAGAACTGCTCATCTAGGGTGAAGCTGTGGCTGAGAATTTTTGAGGAAAGACTGGACTGTGACCAAGTAGGCAGGAAGTAAAAATTAGAATTGCTCTGGCAAAGACAATTTGACATAAAGAAGAGTGGATAACAGGATTAGGAGCTCTCAGGGGAAATGAAGAGCAAACCAGGATTCACTAGGAAAAAAAAAAAAAGAGATGGACATTGTGTGAGAAATGTGAATGGGATGCACAGAGTCATGGGAGTAGAATTAGCTAGGCTTGCCTGGGAAGGAGATTGGAAAAAAATATGTAAAGACAGAGCTGAGAACCAAAGGATGTATTTGAGAGTTTGATGGGTAAAGACTGGAAACAGAGCAAAGAGAAAACTTGGATGGAGATGAAAGATGATAGTGATCCAGCTTGATGCAAAAGAGCCAGTGTTCCTTAAAACTCTGTTTCCTCCACAACCTGCAGAGTCTTGAGAATCACCATATCTTTGGTGTCAGCAGATACGTTTTAGAACCATTGGAAAAAATGTGCTTCTTCTCATTTACTAGTTTGGTTTATTAAATGATGACATAATATAGTAGACATATATCAGAGATTCTGCAAGTTATTTTTATGGCTAAATCTTATGAGTGAACATAACTCACATGAAGTTTTGATATTTATTTTTGTAAAAGAAGAATGACTTGCAAAATGAAACTTTAAAAGTTAGCAAATGCTCCTGCCTATGCTTGCAGGAGAGAAGCTTGCAACAACAGCTTTCATTTGGGGCAAAACTGAGTAAAATTCAGTATGAAAACAGATCGCCTAAAGAGGATGTTAGGAAGATCTTTAAAAATCACGAGTGGAATAATCTCTTTTAAAAAGAGTGGAAATGGGGTTTCTGCGTCTTTCAATACAAGTTCTAAGATACAAAAAATGAAATTACATTGAGGGAGGTTCAAAACAAAAGGAGATTCTACTGCTTGTCACAGACTGCTGTGGGGCTAAAAACCAATACAGGTAAAGGGAAAAATGGGTAGACATATATAGAATAAATCTGTTGGTAAATAAGACCTGGCTCCAGACCCTGAATCACAAAGGGGGGTGTGGAGAAGGCTGGCAGAGCTTGGAGAAGTTTGCCCCATCCTTACTTCTTCTGTATCTGCCATACTTACTGATTTGTAGAGGCAAAAGGTATAACCAAACCCATAAGGAGGAATCTCCTGAGAGGCAGAGAACTGAAACCTGCCACAATTAGTGTACAGCTCAACATAAGTTTCCTATCACTGCAAGGGAATGATGCAGAACATTGTGTAAATCCCACCACAAACACAACCATGCCCACTGCCACCCACAAAAAATCCTCAAGAGCTAGCTCAGAATACAAGCTGGCCCAATGTGATTCCTCCTTTTCTGGTGGTAAGAGACATCCTTTCTGGGCAGGACATGAAAGTAAGGAATGGAACAAGCGGAGCACAGGCATGTAGACACGTTGCTGAGAAGGATCAGTCAGATCTTGTGCAGCCTTGTGTTCTGTGTGAGGGAAGCCAAGGAGTCCAGTGGGGCAGAGGAACAAGGAGCCCTGCAAGGACAGAGTCAGGGATGGAGAGGAACTACTACATTTCTCACCTGAGGTTGGAGAGGCTTGCAGGATTCAAGGAAACCTTCATTTTCTTGAGCAAATGCAGACAGATGCAGAAGGTTATGGCCATTGTTGGAAAAAAGACACACATCTGGAGGACCTGTAATCTAAACTAGTCTACTTGTCTAAACTAGTCTAACTGTAATCTAGGCTAATTATTTTTTTATGTTACATTAAACAATTACTACAAAAATGCACCTTCAACATGAGAGATGTTCATTACTCTTACCCTGCAGTTCATTACTCTTACCTACCTCAGTGATGGGAAGTATGAGTTTGACACCCTCAACAAACTGAATCCATGTCTAATCCAACCCTCTGAAGTCTGTTGGTATCTTCTCTAGCCAGATTTTAAAAAGCGTGTTACCAAACTTCGAGAGATCTGTGGGTTGTGGGTCTCAATGGGACATGTGCTCCTGAAATACAGAATGAGAACTTGTAAGACCATACTTAGGCCACAACGCTGTCCCCGGTGTTTCCATTTACCTGACCCCACACAAATACATATTGAGTCTGCTAACTGTAATTAACCTTCTGCACAGACTGGTGATGGCCACGGATCTTATTATGCACTGCTTAGGTCTCCACATGACATACACTTCATAGCAAGCCTAAGCTCCCATTCAAAGTCCTTGATCCTAGGAATAAGGTGCTTAAATCCTTATTTGGATCTTTGGCCTCAATATCTGTGCCTCATTTCTCAACATTTAACAACAGAACTGATACCAATAAATGATCTTCCAGGATATTGTTGAATTTAAGACAATCTGTAAAGGTGCAAATTTTAAAGCTCAAGGGAGATTGATTTGTGTCTAATGTTATCTGGCTTTGCATAGTCTATTGACAATGCAGTGAGTAGGAGATGGAATTGTGAAACACGGTTTTGTGAGTAGCAGAATGGGAAACTCCCTTAACGTCAGAGTTGGCACTTAGCAACACAGTTTGTGGCTCTTTCTAGAGGCAATTACAGGTATTTTTCACTATCAGATTAACATCTGATATTTCTTCCAGACCTTGGTGAGCCTGGCCACTTTAGGTGTGACAACCACCAGAAGAAAAAACTAACACTAGAATAATCGGGTTCATACCAATAATTATGTTCACACAAAACAGACTGAGCACCTTACAAATGACTCACCAATGCTTTTCCCCCAAAATTCCAGGCTTGTTTATTCTTCTAAATGTTAAGGTTGTTCTACAGAAGAAAATAAAAGCAGGTTTGAAGTCTTAATATCTGGACTGGAGTACTAATTGTCCTAAATTGGGTGATTTTTCTTCTTCCAGCTGAAAGTAAAATGCCCAGGAAGCAATTTGGTTAAAGGGGGTGTAATTGGGGCCTATGCTTTCATAAGACTAGAAATGACAAAGTGTAGCAAATCTCAGAACATTTGTCTTATTTTGTCTCTGTTATCTATAATGTGAAAGACCACTATTCAAATTCCTGTGGCTCAATTCAGAGGGATCTACAATAAAAAGCATCTATGAATCTAGAAAAGCGAGGACTTGGTGGCAGCATCCCAGATCTCATCACTTTGGTATATTTGTTTCTTGAATGGAAAAGTCTGAGTTTCATTCAGTTGCAGACATGACAACCCCATATTGCAATATCATACTGATATAATTGCTCTAGTAAATTAAGCCCAAGCACATGGACTCTGTACTTTTTATGTAATTAAAATCTTATCTAAATGCTGCATAATGTACTTCACAAAGAGAGGAAATACATTAAAAGAACCTGTGCAAAATACCCAATTATGAAAAGCAGAAACAAAGTGTGTGAACATGGGCATGTGTATGTGGTGTGGGATGGTAAAAGATAAAGAATGCTGAAAAAGCATAAACTGGAAGGAAAAAATAAAATTCAAACAGTAACAAAAAAGGAAAACATGTAATGTAAAATACAGCAAAGAAAATACAGGCAGTCTTCGTAATATGGGAGAAAAAAATTCAAAATAATAAAAATGAAACACTCTAAAACAGGTGAAGACGTCTTTTTGTGCCTAAGACTAATGAACTGAGGGATGCCATTTTCAACACACACTAAAAACCAGCTAGCACGAGGTCAACAACAGTAAAGGACAAAGCTTGTCCCAGTTAAAACCTGGCAAAGGAAACAAATCTTAGCTGAAGGTATTGCGCATCCACTTCTTTCAAAACAATGAGATCTCCACAAGCTTCAGGATAGTACTTATTTTTTAAAGACAAGGAATAAATACTTCACTACAGCCTAGAGCTTAATAAGGAATTACTTCTGGGAAGGTTGTTAGACTATTTTCTGCAAGACCTCTTGCATTTTCTTGAAAAGCAGATGGTGCCTCTGGGTTCTGCGGCCAGCAGGTCACTGGGGGGCAGAGGC
>VYXD01015078.1:50235-113038 GCA_013397195.1 Hylia prasina | reverse complement strand
CCGGTGAGGCCGGGGGCAGCGGGAAGATGCTGCTGTCGCTGGTGCTGCACACCTACTCCATGCGCTACGTGCTGCCCGCCGCCGTCATGATGGGCACGGCGCCCACCTACGTGCTGGCCTGGGGCGCCTGGCGCTTGCTGTCCGCCGTGCTGCCCGCCCGCTTCTACCGCGAGGTGGATGACCGGCTGTACACCATCTACCAGAGCATGGTGCTCTTCTTCTTCGAGAACTACACGGGCGTGCAGGTGAGCCGGCTGGGCCGGGCCGGGCACGGCAGGGTGGGCTCCGGCGGTCCGGGGAGCGGCCGGCGGTGGTGCCGGCTCTGGGCTCGGCCGTGGGGCCGCGGGCAGGTGCGGCCGTGGCCTGTGCCCGGGACCGCAGAGCATCCGCCTGGTTCCGCAGCCGCCCCTGCTCCTCTGGTGATGCTTTTCACGGAGTGTTGGTGTTGTGTTCGTTTTGCAGGTCGGGGAAACGGAAGAGATGCGACACCGGTCGTGCTCTGTCAGCACTTGAATGGCAGCTGTCTTTGCACACTTTGAACCCCTGTGGCCTGTGCTGCACATCTGTAGTATTAGATTGGCAGCAAATGAGAAAGCTGTCATCAGCTATAAGTGTACATAATACACGTACAAGTTTTTAATAAATAGATTACTTAATCTCTCAATTATTACAGATTTTCAGTTTTCGTGCAGTCTGCCTCATGTCACTCTTTGGCCCTTGAATTTTGGATCAGCCATGGATTGTGATTATTCAGGATCTCAGTTTCAGGTTAATAAGTTGGAATTGGAGGCCTCTCTTGTATGATCAGAGGGGTATTTGCATTCAGATGATAGATAATGCCTCGCGAAGTGCTCAGTGTTTGAGAGGTTGTATATTTGTCTGTAATTTGGAAAGTAGACAAGGAGACTTTTAATTCTCCATGTAAAAAATAATAATTGACAGGTGCTTCTTGTGCCTAAGCATGACCTTCAAAAATTTTTGAATATACAGAAGGCTGTTTGAAGTTAGTGTCAGCTTTAGGTGCTTGAGAGCGAAGAATACTGATACATGTTGGCAGATGACAGAGCTCTTACAAGTAAGGTCTTCTCATATTTACAGCGAAGGCCTTTTTCCATGCTCTAATGGAGCATTTATTTCAGAATCAGGATGGATCTCCCTTAATTTCCACTCTTGAGTGTATTTGTAGGCCTCGCTTTCATACTGACTCTTGGGAAATCCACAAAGCCCACTAAAGGTACAAGAAGTTGTACAGTTTGACATCAGAGTAAATAGAATGGATGCAAAACTGAAGCAAGATCTTCTTTTAGTGATAGTTTTTGGTGCAGCTTGTAATTTATGTAACTTCGTCTTACCTCTTGTCCAAGGAAGGTAACTTGTGTTGTGCTTGATACATTAAAAACAAAAAAAAAAGAGTGGGGATAAGGAGCAGTAGTTCACACGTACCTTTCGTTTTAACTGCCTTCTGTTTTATGTATTGTCTCTAGTGCAAATACCTTGATGTGTGGTAGCCCATCTTGGTCATTAACTGCTTAAAGTAGCAACATAGAAGTTCAACTTAACCTGAGAATGAGAGCCAAAAATGAATATATAAATTGTAATGGAAAAGCTACTCAAGCTGCCTACGACTGGTGTGCAGTCAGCAGCAAGCACTTAGAATTTTTAAAAATAACTTTTATCTGAAAAATGCCTGTGACATTAAAGAAAGGAAAATGCTAACCAAAAGAAACAACAAGGCAGCCATCATCTGTTGACCTCTGTTTCATTGCACTGATAAATTTCATACAAACACAAAAATGGTGATGATCAATTACAGGCCACTAACAGGAGATCGATTAGGATAATATTAAAACAGAGATGCTTTGTAACAGTAAGTAACAAATAATGGTAAGAAATGGTGGAAGAGGAGGCATATATCGTAGGATAAATAAAATAGTAACTGTGACTGGAAAGTAAATAAAAGCTGGGAAAATCCAAGACGTGTAGAGAGATAAGAGCTACAACCCTTAAAATCTATGTGTCATTTGACTGGAAGAGAGTCCACAGTTGTTTAAGAGAGGGAAACAGGGTGTCCTTTTAGACCTACCCTTGTGAATGCTGCAGGTGTTTTATCTTGAAACTTACAGTGGAAAGTTAACCATGTGCCTGAGTGTATGAGGTTGGGATGGTAACTTGAGAGCTACTGTGGATGGACTGTCTTAAGGCATGTAATTAAATGCAGAAGTGTAGTATCATTAAACTTAATTTTAAAAAACCAGCTAAAATAGTAGCTTCATAAAGGCAGCTGTAGGGTTCTACAAGCATTAGGGCACCATAAGAGCCATGGGAGGGAGGAATTCTGCAGATCTATTTCAGGTCTATTAATGTATTCAATTGATTGAAGTGTGTTGGGGTATTTATTTTTGTAACTGGATAAATAGGAGACAACAAATTCATCCATGAGAATACTGGAACTTCTTGTTGTAGTCTCACTCAAGTCGTTAGAATTCTACAGATGCTTAAGTGACCTTTTGTTAGCACTGTTGCTGTCTTACTGTATTTAAAATGTCTTTAATGTTATGTACTGTTTAGCATTCTTTGGTTTTACACTTAAGATATTTGTGGCTTTTCAGTACAAGAACACTCTGAACCAGTTATGGATATCTGAGGTGTCTGGTCTTAAAATGATTTGCCAAAATTCCTGGTGGTGTGAGTGGGTATTAATAAGGTAGAATTGATTACGATCGTAAACATGGGTGGCTATATTTTTGACTCAAATACTCGTGTATTACGATATTTGTTTTCTGTTTATTTATCTGTCAATAATAGATATAGATGTTTCTCTCTATCATTTGTTGTTAATCCATTAAGTATCTCAGTCTGTCTCCCCATCACAATTGCATGCACAATTGTATTTGTCTTCTTTTTTTTGTGTTTCTTGACTTGGATGGTCTTAGCCAATTCTTTAAAAACAAAAACTGTGGCTCATTCTAGGAAGGCATTTTATCTTTGTAGCAAGCTCCTCTGTTTTGAAATGTAACCAAGTAGGGTGATAACCTGATCTGCATGATAGAAAATCTTGAAATACTAGTATTTCCCTTTCTTTGACTTGAGAGATAAAATAATTGCAGAGCTCTAATTGCTGTGAGCTCTGGATATTTTAGGTCCTAGAGAGTGGCTCATGGAGTAACTGTAGAAGTTTTTTACTTGGCAAGTAAAAAACTATTTACTTTTAAATACTTTCTCTTTTTAAATTTTGGGTCAGACTTGGGATTTTTTCCACTGAAACTATTTTGTTTTACAAAGTCTGAGAGAACTCAAGCTAACTTGGCATCAGTTTAGGTTTTCCAATAATATTAGAATTCATTAATGAATTGCCAAAAATAGTCCTTTTTGCTGACTGTCATGCAAGACTTGGCAATAGAAGACTGAAGAACCAGTATTGAGAGTACAGAAAGCAACAACAACAACATCTCAGTGCTGTGAGGTAAACTTGACAAAGCCAGTATGACTATAAAGTGAAATCCTATAATGCAGTGTAAATTTGTCAGTGCAATTCCAGTTTAGCAGGTATCCATGGATTCTATTAAGGAGCTATAAATATATGAAATTAATTAATCTGTGGCATTGTGACAGTGCTCCTCAGTAATCTGTAGGATGATATACTCAGAGTAATGAAAATGTGTAGATGTGGTACTGGAAAGTGGCACAGAGAGAACATCCCTGCTTTGGCCCTGTGTTGCTTCACGCCTGTCCTGCCGCAAGATGCAGGTGCTCTACAGTACTCCTTTCTAGGAGGAATATATATGCCTGGTGCTTGAACATTGTATAAAGTGAGAACAATTCTAAGTAAAGAGAGTCTCAGAGAGCAAAGGATGTTAATTTTATCAGTGATGAGCTAAAGCAGTCCCTGGTACAAACAGGTGCAATTCATACACTTCAGAAGACTTGTGTCTGTGGGTTCTAATAGTTAGTTTGGGCCCAGGTTTCTGAATCATCAAGTAGATTATGAACTGGTTTTGTTACTGCTTTTCTCTTTACTATGTTAGGGAAGTCTGGTCTCTTCCATTTCAAACAGACTATAAAAAGTTGAATCTTCCCATAGAATGTGAAAACCAGGATGGCTGCAAATACGCACGTGATTAGAATGGTTGAAGGGCTGAAAGAACTAGTAATTCAATATGATGAATGCTCTTATCCCTCTCTGACCCTGAGCATCTTATCCCAGCTGCTGTCAGGGTGATAAAATTAATGCCTATTGTGTTTGTGCATATGTTTCAGATCATATGAGGACTAAATGTTCTTCAACTTTTTTGTGGTAATTGTGTTTGATATTTTGTACTGAGTGCTAGTGAAGAAATAATCAAGAAATCATCACTCAGACTGCTTCCTAAAGGATGATTTTCATCTGAAGGGTTTTGACAATTGAATGAAATCCATAATTGAATTAATGCACATGGATTGTGTTCAGTACTTCTGTCAGTTGTGTTCCCTACCCTCACTTCCTAATGGAATAGATTTTTTTGGAAGCAGTATTTTTATTAAAGACATTATGAAATTCTGGTTTTTGTTGTCTTTACAGGCCTCTGGAAAGGCTGTAAGAACCAGATAATACCTCGATGTTGTTTAGTAGAGGTAAACAATTATTTTACAAAATACAAGAGATGCTTGTACTTATATAAAATACAAGAGTGCAGTGTGCTTCCTGGATTGATATTGAAGCTTGGACTTGCTTTGTCTCAATAGGATTGAAAACTGCTTAGGTTTAGAGCAAACTAAAACTTTGTGGAGCAGATGTACTGCTGAACTCTTGACAAAACTTTCCAATGGAGTAGAGCCTGGGACTTTTTCATATCTTGGCTTTCTGGGAAATGTGTGAGGAGAACATGGTGTCTGAGTTTGGGCTAGATGCTTAGTCTTGGAGCTGTTGGCCAATTTGCAGTAAAATGAGTGTCTGTGCCCATCTCTATTCCCAGGACAGCAACCTTCCCAGACAAGATTATCTTTACTTACTTCTTTTTTTCCTTTTGAAGCTGTTCAGCTGTCCAACAGGTAATTCTTGAGGGCCCAAGGTGGAAGTGGGAAGGCAAGAGGCAGTGCAAGTTTGAGAGCCAAGTTGCATCATACAGGGAGGTGCTTCTGGTTGCTGTTGGTGAGGTGGTTTGTCGTCTCTTAGGAGCTTGGTTCTTCCCTCTCCGTACTGAGGGAGGCATCATAACCAGGCTTCATCATGGCAGGGTGAAGGTTTGGCTTCTGACTGCTTCCTGTAGGTAGATGTGAGTGAGAGGGTTTGGCTTGTCTTTAGATGAGGACCCATTTCCCAGGCAAATGATGAAACCAGAAAGCCCAAAGGAAACATAACTTTTCACCCCTCTTCAGTTGTGTTTGGAGGGAAAGTGCTGGCAGTTGTATTTTGGCATGAGTGTGGGTGTATGAACCTGCACTTTCTCAGGTTTCCTGAGCTCTCCTCCTTGTGTGGCAGCTCAGGAGTGGGAGGATCCTGGAATGGTGTGGGAGCTGAGCGGGAAGGTGCAGAGCTGCCATCAAGGCAAACCTCTAAGCTCAGGTTGGAGCTGAGCAGCCTCTGAGGGCTTGAGCTTTCCTCATTCATGTAGCTTGTGGCAGCAATCCCAGTCAGTAACTACTTAGGTTGCTTTGTGAAACCATGTTAGGTGTTGGTGAGGTATGTTGAGAGGTTGAAATAATCATACTTGTAATTTATTTGAGGTGGTAGAAATAATGAAGTAAAGGTCTTGGGGGAGTGGTAGAAATTTGGGGACTGATGCAGTGCAAAGACTGAAAAGAAACTAGGAGAAGATAGTGAAGTGTATCACGTTTGTGTGGTAAACTTTTGAAAGAAGCCCAGTGAAATTTTTCTGCTGTGATTAAATTTTTCTGGCTCCATTAAGAGGGTTTACCTGGCTTCATTTCATTTGCAATCTCAGTGTACAGCTGTCTCCAGGCATATATGTGTTTTGTAGTATACAGCTACATTGTTTGTGTTATTAGAACAGAAATTGAGTGATACCTGGTAAACCCGAGGGATGTAGCTTTCAAGTTGAGATGTATAGCCTAATTTTAGACTTATGTTCAACTGCGGTATGAAACAGCAAAAATAGATAGATTAGGTATGTTAACTTTGTGCTCTGTTTTTAGATATTGCAAACCAGATATTTGCATATATCTCAAATTTTATTCTGTGCCTTTGACTGTAGGTCTGAAGGTGAAAGTGATGTCTCCAGGACTCTTGTTCAGTAATACACCATCTAGAGTTCCAGTCTACTGCAGATCTGGCTTTGGGGCAATATAGAAAGAATTTAGTATGGAGAGGTTCTGCATTCAATGCTGGTCCTGATCATCCTCCACTTACTGCCTGATACATGAAAAATAAAATAAATAAATAAAAACTGAGGTCTTGTTAGCATTTTTAGAAATCAGTATGTATACTTTTATATATTTGTATATTTTAGAAATAAAGTATCAGCTACCTGAACCAAAACTACTATTTGGGTTCATAAATTAGCAGTTTTGAGTGGAGATTTGCCTAGCACGTGTTTTCTAAGTGGCAAGTCACAACTGAATCTGAATTTTGTATCAGCCTTATCTGTCAAAGTCTGCAAATTAAAAAATGTGTGTTTACATTTTTAAGTTAGCTGCATGTACTTACGAAAATATTAGGAAATATGTGTCAGGTAGGAAAAGCTAAGGAGTCAAAGGGCAAGTTTGAATGCACTTACAAATTCTGATTCCAAGTATTTGACCAGTAAGTTTTGCAATCTCATGGTTTGATTTTAAAGATTTCTATTTAAATATACTTTATTTTAATATCTTAAGATTTTTGGTATATGGATTTTTCAATACAGTTTATCCTGACTTATCATAATTTGTTGCATTTAAAAATAAAAGTTGTATTTATCACCTTTTTTTAACCTGCATGATTTTTATACCCTTTACTCTTTTCGTGTTTAGCTGTGTTCTGGTAGATGCTGGGCCGTGGAGTTTTACAGTGCTCTTCCATGCCCTTTTCTTCTGCTTACATAATATGTCCAGGTACTTTATGTAAGGATGATTGTTAATTTAGATTTTTTTTTCTCCTGGTACTCTACCATCAGACACTGTTCTTGCTAAGAGAAGATTCTGCTCATAGGTAAACATTTGAGTGCAGTTATTTCAAACTTTTTGCCTTAGGCTTGCAGATAGGGTATCCTTTTTTCCTCAGTTTTAGTTGTGTTAGATAAAATAGGCTCAGATGTCAGGGATTTTGACATTACAATTATGAGGAAGCATATCTAATCAGGGGAAAAATACTCTTTAATCTATCTTCTGTCAGTTTGAATTTATCCTATGAAGGGATTTGGTATGAAAAGCCAGGGAAATTATTTTCTTTTGTTCATTTCATTTCTGTCACATACTACTTGTCATCTTCTCTGTTACAACTAGATCCTCTGTGGGAGTAGGAAAAAGCATTTATGTTAGTTTGATTTTTAAATGTAAAATAAGCTACACATGATTTGGTCAATTTTGTATTTGACCTCATGACTAGATATAAAAAATATATTCATTTGGATTGCTTTGAACTGTATTGTGGTAATTGAAATAATTTTACCTGGAGCCAGAATTGTTGCAGATGTTCTTATGCTGTGTAGTGATTCCTTTGCCTCTCTGTGAAAGTGTAGAGTGTTTAAAGTCCAAATACTTCCTGATGATGTGTGAAGTTTTCAAAAATCCTATTCCACAGTCACAAGCAGAGACGAGAGATGTTTCACAATCATCCTCATTCATGTCAACCCACTTCCCAGCCGCTTTCAGTCTGTACTTGATAGAAACACTTGTAACAATATTACAAATAAAGATGCAAACAACTCCTCCGTGGAGTCCAAGGCATTTAAATGCAAAGTTCCTATTACGAAGAGTTCTGGCTAGAGGAAACACTGCAAACTGCCACAAGCTTTCCTGCTCATGTGTGGTGGGCAAAGGATATTTCCAGAGTGAGCTTAAATGGATTTATACAGAAGGGACATTCCACTATAGAAGGGTAAGAAAGTAAACAATGCCTACATTGAGTGTGGGTTGCATTTGCCCTTTTTTTAAGGAACTTACAAAAATGTGCATGAAGAAGTGTCCAGAGATGTAAAAGGCTTATAAAGGAGACTTTCTCCTATTGAAACAGGTGGAATACTTACTTCCACTCTTGGACTAGAAGACATGTTCAGGTTTTATGTAATACCAAGATGCCCAATGTTCAGAAAAACACTGCAGTTGAAATCTCATAATATAAAGAATCACCTTTCATATATATCTGAGATATGTGCAGTTATTATTAAAAAAAATTCATTACTGGTGATTTATGATGAAATTAGATGCTCTCATTTTGGATTTTCCCAGGTGATCACTGATTGTAATGGTGGGTTTGTACTGTAATCAAAAGCAAGTAATTTGGAGAAAGATCTGTAAATTATTTGGCCACTGAAAAAAGGATTTTCTTCAGACTTTAGATGTCAGAATCTTAAAATCATGATAAATCTTGGGGTTTTGTCATGTTATCAAGACTGGAACATTTAAGATATACAGATGCCTTTTCTTAAATTTTGTTAAGGATTCATCAGAGAGCTAAGGAGTACAGGAGACAGTTATCTTTAGTTCAGCTCAGAAACTGCAAAGCCTTTATAGTCAGCATCAGAACAAAATGACTTTTATACATGTATCTAGTAAATGGAATGAAGTATAACCACTCATAAAAGTTTTTCAATTTATACCATAAGGTTAAAAGCTAATATGAAAGTAAGAATGTACAGACCTCCTATTTAACATCTGATGGCAAGATTTAATCCTATTTAATCTAAATAGGTTGCTACTATAGTTTTCTTACAAAAAGGAAATGAAATGCCAATAAGTGTGTTTTCTAAAGTTCTGTGCTCTCTAGTTGAATCAAGTCAAAAACATATTTTTTTAAAAAAATAAGTTACATTATGTATAGGAACCTTTTCAGTATTCTCCAGAGCTTAATCTCTTAGCAATGTTGGGTTTTTTTCACTGAATCCCAGTAAAACACATAGCTGCAGAGTGCTTGAATGAATTCTGCTTCAATAAAATAGATTGCCTTGTGATTTTATGGTTTGCTACTGAGTTTACTAGAGCTGTCTGAGCAGCAGACTTCAGACTTGTGCAGTTCTGTGTTGAGCAGATAGTCCCTACAGAGGTTGTGACATGTAGCAATAGTCTGATCGTTACCTTAAAGATGTGTGTCCTAAAGGTAGTTTTAGAAAATTTATAAACTTTTTTTTCAGATGTAGAGAAAATGCAACTAAGAACATCAAAGTCCTCCCTCTTCTGTTCCATTCATATTCCTTCTGCAGTAGGCAAGTGAAACCTGTATCTGTTAAATGTGAATAAAAGTGCTTTTTTTCTGTTCTGTGAAAAGACATATTTAAAATTCTTGTAGTAAGACATCTGAAAACCTGAGAAATCTCTCAGCCCCAAGTACAGATTCCCTATCTGTATCCTGTCTTGAGCCTGCTTCTGGTCAAACAGGGTAAAGATTCTATGGTCTGAGGTGCTTTCTCTGGAAGCTCAAAGGACTTGTGACATGAGGCAGGTTTTCAGTCTTAGAGAATTTGAAGAACTTCACTGAAGATGCCTGCAGCCGTGCTGCAGAGGTCAACTTGCGCAGGGTAGGTGTTGACTTCAGAAGGTGCTACGAGGTAGTTGTTACGGTGGTTTGTTCCTGCAAGCTCCACCCTTTCACCAGAAAATTGTATCCAGACTTTGTAACAAGCAGATGAGTACGTCCTAGGATACTATTTATTTTAGTAGGCATGTTGTAGTAGTGCCCGGCCAACAGAGATTCTCTCGTCCCAAAGAGCACACAGTCCTAATTATTAATTGATGAAGTAGTGGAGAGAGGTGCCTTTTGTGAGGATAGTGCAGCTGAGTAGGAAGTCTGTGTGGTCCTTTTTAGTTGATGTCTTGACTCATTTTCCAGAAGAGGGAAGGAATGTTCTCCCCGTTACCTTGCTTTTATCCCTCTTTCCAGTAGCTATTGCCTGTGCTTGAAGCTGATGTTTTTCCGGAACACAATGCTGTTTTCACAAAGTACTCCAGTGAACTTCAGTTTTGTTGAAGTAACAGCAAAGATGGGAACATCATTCTTCAATTCACACCTGGTTTCTTTGAATAGAGAAAGGAAGGAGGGGGGTTAAGAAGTCTGAGGAACCAAGACTGAGTGTGCTGGTAGACTGATAGACATCAGATGAGATGGCCCAAGTTTACCAGCAATAAGCATTTGCTTTGCCTTGATGGTGCTGAAGCAGAAGTTAGACTATCAGATCTGCTTGCAGATCAGCTTCTAACTGCTCCCGTTATCAGCCACATCCAATTACAACATTAAGGTAATCTCTTTGCTAGGAGTTAGATGTGATCACCAGCTGACCTGCAAGCAGATCTTCTGGCTGTATGATTACTTTTACCCACAGTTATTTTTGCCATGGCAGTGTTTACTGAGCTGATATTGCTAGGATGTGGTTAAATGATCTATTTAATTTTCTTTGGTATGTAAAGATTTCATAAGCAAGAAATAAAATTCCTAACTCTAGGTTAGGAGTGTCTGTCTTGTTTCAGTGAAAACCTGTGCAAATTATGGGTTATTCAGGTGTGGCTGCCATGTAGGACTGTTGCACATTGCTATGTGACCTACCACATTAGCACAGCCATAGTTGAATATGTTGCACTGGAAAAAGCAGTCTGGTAGGGAAGCTGAAACTGGTGTCACCAGATCACCCAGGAGCTCCCATTTGCATGCCTAGATCAGCCTGTCACTGAATTAGTACATTCTTCCAGCAGGACTACTTGTAACTTCTGCTAATTCATCAAAGTTTTGCTCAGACAGGACACTGTGAGGTGTGTCTTGTGGCTGCTGAGCCTGTGAACAGCTTGGTGTATGGCATCCATGGAAGCTGGGTACCAGCCTCCCTACAGAATAGATCTAATAGCATCCAGTTTCCTTTGTTTGAGACCTCTCTGTATTGAGTTTGACAGTGCTGCTATATAAACAGATGTGGAAGGTCCACATTAACACTAACTGTATTACCCGTTTCTGTGAACTAGGCTGTAAAGCAACCAAAGCATGGCTAAAAACACACATTTCAGTGTTGTGTATACAAGTAATGTTTGCAGTGTTAGACTGTAAATCTGCATTTTAAATATTTTCCCTGAAATCTCTGCTTGCTTTGGCTTGCTGTGTTGCTCTTCCTTTTGACTTGTTTTCTTTGCTTGACTTCATTGTACCTTTTTTTTAGCAGCAGATTCTATTCTAATGAACAGGTTCCTTACTTGCTTCATTGTGGGTGACAAAGCACTTACCAGTTCATTAAGCTGATAGATAGGTAGAATATATGTATACTGTAGTGTCTGGAAAGCCACACATGAAATACATGAAACACTATGCTGAAATTCAAATTGCTTCCCAAGCATGTCCTGCATGTCCTGCCCTTCTTCCCCAGCATTGTCTGCAGGGAGCAAGACCTGCCTATGCTCTGTACACCCTGGGAGCAGCACTGCCCCTCTGAGGAGGGCTGGGAGTCTTAAAGCCCATAAAGTCTCTGATGTCTTCAGGTTGCTTCCAAAGGGGCTTGAATACAGGTGGGCGCTGTGGACTCTTGTTTCTGCACCGCCGTCCCTGGTGAGTCACTCAAGTGCTGCCTTAGAGCACAGTGCTAGAAGCACCAAGCTCATGGGTTTGATATCCATACAGGCATTCGTTTAAGAGGTGGACTTGAGGATCCATGTGAGTCCCTTCTAACTCAGAATATCCTGTGATTCTGTATTTCACTGTGGCCCCCAAACATCTTTTGCACCAGCAAAATGAGAAGGAGTCAGAGGCTGCACAGCACACAGCCTCTGAAGCAAGGAATTCTGTAGAGTTAGCTAAGAGAAACAGCAAGGAGTCAGAGGTTTTCTGGAGGCCATGAAGAAGAGTACTGTATGTATTGTTTCCTTCTGGAGCTATAATATATGTTAGGTACTCTGGTTTACCTAAACACATCAGATGGCCAGAAATTGGAGTCTTGTCCTGAGCAGACTCTTCTGCTTATCCACAAGCAGGTTAATTCTTCAGACGCCAACTCAAAGGGAAAAAGACATTTCTGCAGGATTCAAAGCTCTTAACTCTTACTTAACTGTTCAGAAGCCCAATAAAGCAAAAATGCTTTGGTCTCAGGAGAGCTGCGTGGGTGCCCTCAGAGTAGGTGTCTCCTGGCACTTCAGGCTGGAAGTTGCCATTCTTAGCTACTTGTAGTAACAGTTTAAAGTTTGTAGCTCAGTTCTTTAACTGAGAGTGTCTAAGGTGAATGGCTCTTTGCTGGCCTTTGATGAACTGTATAAGCCTATCTCCAGATCAGTGAAATGGGCAGTGCTGAAATGGATGATGGTGCAGATAAAGCTGGTGCATCCTCTTAGGCTGAGCCAGCTGAGCAAACAGTAAAATAGAGCTTTCAGATTTTCTCGTTCTTACCTTTGCTTTGAAATAAACCATCCAGTGTTTGTGTGTTTAATGAGAACTAATATAAATAAATCGGGTTTTTTTTCTTTTTTTAGTTCTGTACAACGGTTTGGCTGTGTGTTTTATCATGAGTAAAAGATTTTGGTCCATTACATGTAAACACATCTAACCCTTAGGGTAAGCCATGATTTTGTGCATAGAAGTTGTTTACAGGAACAGTGAGTGGGTGTTCCCTCCAGGGTTAAAAAGTGAACTAGATCCAATCTTACAGAAATAAAAAATTACACAGATTAACTGTTATATTTGGCAGACACAGCATACATTTTTTATGGCAATGATCCTTTATATTTGTTTCTACCCATACAATAGTCCAAAGCGAGTGCTTTAAATTGTGGGTCCGATAGCACTGAGATTTTGACTTGGTACATTAAAATGGAAGTATTTACAAGTTGAAGTTATAAATTGTACATTTCAAACCCTGTTTCTTGTGTGGGGCAGCTCTTGGGGTCAAGGGCAGGTTTTGTTTTCTTCTTGGTCTTATTTTTTCCTACATTTTAGAAAAGCTCAAATAACATTCAGGACCATCTGGTTTAATGATTTGTTGTATTGGGCCTTCTCTCTTACTGTAAAATTCTCTTTGCCAGAAACTGCACAGTAGAGTCTTAACTTGAAATTAAAGAAAACAGTATTTATGGATGTTGCGTGTAACAGTGCTGGGAAAGTATACACTTGTAAAATGAAGTTTTAACTCTATAAGTGAGAGTAGGAGGATTTATTTCAGAGGAATTTGCACACTGAACTGTAAGGTCAACCCTCAGACTGCTACCTTGCTCTAAACTGTGTGTGGTACCTAGTGTCAGCAGTAAGGTTGTAAATTCTGGTACTTCAGTGAGAAGACTTTTCCTGTAGCAGAACCTTGTTCAAATTTTTCATATACTGTTCAGAATATACTTGTTAACTGACTTGTTACAAATATTGTTCAGTTAGAATTTATTGTGCATGCCTTTTCTTTTTTGTTTCTGGAAAAAAAATAAGTTATATCCTCTTTTACTGTATGCTGAATGATCTCTTGTTCACATATTGACTGAGTATCTCAGTTTGCCAGTGTCTGGTTTTGGCCTTGAAAACAAAACTTGATCAACAGTGTGGTTGTATTTTCAAAGAAGAAACAGCGTGAATGTAAAACATACTGTGTTGTTGTAGAGTTTTTGTTTAGAGTTAACAATACGAGGCATTAGCCATCCAGTATCACAGGTTACCTGAGGGATGGACAGTTTCCAGGGATGCTGGTAGAGACCTTCTATAAGGATCAATATGAGACCTGGCATAGTAAATGATACCAATTAAGATATGAATGTTAATTCTTCTTGATGAAATAGGTAAACCTTCCATATAGCACTTTGCTTTTTTGGTAAATGGAATAATTTCCAAGAAGTGTGTATGTCTGTCTAGCCATCTTCTAGAAAGAAGGAGTATGTCCATTAGTAGAACAATGATGAAAGCCTACCTAGAATGTACTGATTAGAAAAACTAGGCTTGATTAAGTAAGGAAAATGTTTATTAAAGGTAACTGAACTGCACTGGTTCTTTGGTTCAGAATTAAAATTAATTCATTTCTCATTTTATATTTGACAATAGTTGAATGAATCCATTTTAAAAGGGTGACCAAGATTCTAGCATCAGCATCTTGTTTTGTAGTCATGCTCTCAGAAGGTTATTTCAGTAGTAGAGTACCTTTCAGGGGTGAGAAACTACAAGATTAATGTGTATCTTTAATGTAACAGAGAAAAAAAGTATAAAAAAACCTGTGCTGTTTGGAAGCCACAGGCTAATTTAAAGGCACCCCTTCACTTCATGCTTTTTTTGTTCACTCTTGATGGTTAAAATCATGGCTAATGGTTGAGATTTTGTTCTTGAGCTAATCCAGGAAAATTTACCATTTTCGGTTGAATCATAGCAAGTGTTCTGGCTAAAGCATGTCTTATCATTAGATGCATAAATTAAATGGTGATTTTGTACATTATCTTCAATTATATTAATGTAGGGAGCTTGTAGGTGAAGGTCACCTTCCATGGATCCAGTTCTAGGACTCTGGCACAAGAATATAATAAGTTTGTTAAGCCCTCCTTAGTGAATATTTACAACTTTGTTGATAAGTCACTTGTCTATGTGGAGGGTACTGAGGTAGTGATAGAGTGGTTTTCTGTGAATAATATTAACTTGTGACAGTTTTCCTAGTAAAGAGCCAATTACTGCATTGGATCATCACTGCCTAATGCAATGAAAATAAATTATAAAGTAATACTGCATATTTTTTAATTTTTTTTAGGTATTTATCTACGGGGATTTGCCAAAAAATAAAGAAAATGTAATATATTTATCAAATCATCAGTGTACAGGTTTGTATTTTTTTTGCTTGTCTTAACACTTATAGATTTTAAAAATCTGCTTGTCCGTTTACTGTGTCTCTTTCCAGGCTTGCCCTAACAAGCAAGAACTTCTAGTTCAAAAACCTTTAATGACATTTATACACACAACATGTACTTTTTGTTTCACCAGTGGCAATTAAGAGGTAATTTAGCTGATGACTTTGTGCCTTTGTCGTTGCAGTTGATTGGATTATCGCGGACATGCTGGCAGTCAGGCAGAACGCGCTGGGGCACGTCCGGTATGTCTTGAAGGATGGCTTAAAATGGCTTCCACTGTATGGGTGGTACTTTTCACAGGTGAGCCACTTCACTCTTGCCTTGCTGTTTGTAAGTCAAATATGTAAGATGTACTTTCTCCCTGTTTTTCATGCATGCTGTGAAGATGTAGTTCTGAGCTGGCATTCAATTATTTGAACATGAAAGCAACTGGTTTCACTCAGTGTAGTTAGATGTGTATCTCAGTTGAGAGACAGTTACTAAAAATTCAGTTTACTTTCCTAAATGAATACTTAATATGGATAAAATTAAAACTGGAGGATCTGCTAGAAATATTTCAGAATATTCTAAAACTTTGTTCTTTTTACAATGCAAAACTCCCGTTTGTAGTCATGCTCTCAGAAGGTTAGCAGAAGGTGTAAACAGACTTGTTTTGCTGTGCATCACGCTACAAATTGGGAGTGAATTTGCATTACCGTTGGATGTACTACTTTGTTTTTCATTTGTTTTGGTTTTAGCACAATATAAAATAGAAAAATTGGATCTTAGTATAGTGTGGAAGAAAGGCAGATCCTGCCTTCATGAAAATGTTGATGGTTATTTTGGACTTCAGTTAAGCAAAAACCTGAGTTTAACAGTATTCCCACCATTTTTGTTCTCCTCTTTCTGCATAATATTCCTTTTGTTCCTTCTAGTCTGAGAGCTCGACCTGATGTGACTCAAATTGAGAAACAGTGGGGCCATGCTCACTGAACAGCCAACATACTGAGTGGATATGATCTTCAGTCTAAAATGGTGGAGAGCAGTGTAGTTGGCTAACTTCCCTAAAATCCTCTGTGAATTTGTCATGTCTATTCTTTGCTTTTTGTGAAAGCAGAACTATTTCTATGTGAAACAAAATAGAATGTAGAGGTGGACGGTTTTGGAAGTACTGGCATTTTGCTAGGTGAGCAGAAATGGCTTCATGGTACTTATCTCAGGGTTTAGATGGGTGCTTTGTTATTAGAATAGAAATTAATAGAGTTTTGGCTAGTGGTTCCAAAGTGCATTTTCAGTAAGACTTCTGTCCTTTGTCTTGTCTGTTTGATCTTAATATGGTCCCTGAATATTAATCTGCTTTCTATTTCTCGCCACCCTTGCCCAGGCAAAGAAAAGAAAAAAGGAAAGGAAAAAAAAAAATCAACAGCATCCCCTGCCCCTCCCCACACGCTTAGGAAAATACTTCTAATAGAATTAGACAGTTTGATTGACTGTCAGCCCTGTCCAAGAGGGCAAGAAGGTGGAGAACATTGAGAGAAATATTTTGCTGGGTATGATTGGAACTGTGTATTAATTTGTAAAGGAGTATATGAAGAGTAGGCAACTACAGGTGTATGTTGAAATAGGAGGATTTACTCTTTCCCTCATCTTTGCAGCACATCCAACGTCTTCAGCTTGATAGTTGAAAATCTTTGTTGTCTTCTGGATGAGTACCTTAGTGAGTAGGCTGGAACATGGGTGGTTGCCACCATTTCTGCTAAAATTGGTATGTTTAGAGAAGTATATGCTGCAGAGAAAATGGGAAAACTGTTTCACAATTTCTTTTATTGGTAGGTCTGCTGTTCCAGTCCCCTAAATAACTACAAAGTGTCAGACCCTGTTATACCACAAAAAGGGTATACATTAGGAGAAAATGGAATTCTCGTTGTCTAGTGCTTGCCTGTAATGCTTGTCTACATTTTTTGCCCACCGAAGTGACTGACCTGCTGCATGGAAATATTTTGCTCTTTGTCCTTGCCTTTAGTCATGACAATGGTGATGATTTAAGTCTGCTTTAATTAAAATACAAACAGGATATATATTCCACCCACTATCACTAAGTGCCCAGAAATTATTTTTTTTCAAGATTTTGGAAAATTACTTTTGCTATGTGGAATATCCGGTGCTCAGTTTCCTGAGCAGTATATTGACTGCTAAAAAGAGGTTCCTGTGGAAATTAATCTGAATGTCACCTGCATTTTTAATCAAAATGTGTATATATTAAATAAAATCTATTCAGCTTTGGACTCCTGAAAATAAAAAAAAACTTCTGCAAGATTTAGTGGGGGGTGATTATATATATTTTTATATATATATATATATATTTATATCAGTGACACAATTGACAGGCAGCAGTGATGCATATATGAATAAATGACTGATACGGGATGCAGAAGGCCTGTGGTGCAAGCTAATAGGTATTTTTATTGTTTTTATCACACCAAACAGTGCAAAAACATAAAACACTTCCTGCCCTTCCTGTTGATGTTCTGTCAGTGATGTCACTTACACTCCACTAAAAGTTTCCAGAGCCACATAATTACGCCATGCTTACGGAATTCATATTCCCTTCCTCAGGTAAACATCCTGTTTGGAAATAAACGTGGTCTGGATGTCCAGGAGAGCAAAATTCAGGCACAAAGGAAGTATATTTGTAAACACAATCCATTGTTGACTGAGAGAGGGGCTTTTAAAGTACAGCGGAAAAAAATTTAACCTCAAAAACAGTACTTCCAGAAATCTGTTTTGAAGAGCGTTCATATATTTGATCTCTTACTGAAAAGGAAATGCAATACAAATTGGGGAATTTGAGCTATATACAATCACATAACTGGCATTCTTCTTGGAGGCAGCTATCTAATAGCAAGGAAAGAAAATAAACACTTAAATTAACCTATTATGTTCCAAGTCTGATTTATTAGGTAGAACTGATTTCTTTTCATAAAAGTATCTTTATTATTTTTGGGTGGATGTGAATTTTTTTTTTGCCCCTATCATTTGTTACCAATTCATCCTATCATTCCTCTTTGTCTTATACCCCTGATGTGGCTGGGATATAATTGTGAAAAGTGTTTTTGATACCCCACAGTTTGCTTGACTTTTTTACATAGGAACTATGTCTTTATCTTTTCCATTATCCAGCATCAGCTTGTGCCCCCATTTGCTTGTTCCTGAGTTTTAGGAACACATACCCTGCCTCTCTTTAGCTGTGTACCCCCAAGCCACAGGGACCTGCCATAGTGGTGGAATTGGAGTGAATGTGGCAAATGCTGATCTTGTCTGTTCTTATGTTACGTGACTCTGTGCTCATTTGCTGAAGAAGTGCAAATCTATTTCTGAGCATTAAAATGTCTGACGTGCGACACCAGATCTATCTTTGGTGTCACGGTGTGTGTCCCTGACCAAACAGTCCAATCGTAATTTCATTTGTCCAAGCTGACAAATAAAACAAGGAAAAGCTGGTCCAGTATTTTTTCTAGTTTACTGCAGCTGATTAGTAATTTGATGGTAAGGGGATACCTCAATTCCAGGTTTCTCTCATTTATCAAAGCTTGACCTAGCTGAGCTCACAGAGAATCATGACTAACCCATTAAATGGAAGTCTTATATAGTATTTTTTATTTTTTCTCCTACCAAACTGAATTTGCCCTTCCTGGAAGGGTTGGTTGTGTTGAGTGTCAGAATATAACTGTACTTAAGTCTGCTTGAGACTTCTGTTTGCCTTTAGTAGTGCCAGATCTTGAAAACAGTGTTACATGTGGAGTGTGAAGATAACATGAGGCTCTCTGTTTACTAAACAGCTGAAGAAACATTTTTCTGTTCATGTTTTCTGTCTGGAACTGTTAAACTGCTTGTGGGATGGTCCCAATACCATGCCACAGCCAAGCTCAGTGAGCTGGGGAATTCTGTTCATGGTTTTGGTTCCCTGCCAGTAACAGCAGCAGAGCTGAGTGTTAGAGCTGGCTGCTTCACCTTGGGAGGGAACCACAGATGATAAAGTTAAGACAGAATATTCAGTATGCTGTTAATGCATCATTGGCTTTCTGTTCCCTTTCACTGCAGCTTTTGAAGAACAACTCAAAAGCCACATCAGACACCACTAGCTAAGCAGCCATCTCTCCACACCATGAAAACCAGAGGCTGAAAGCACTTAGCATGAAGGCACTTAGCACAAGCAAAGGCATGAAAGCACTGAGCACACCACCTCTTCTACCTGTATCCTCCTAACCCCTCAGATTTTTCCTGTCCATGCCATGGACACAGCTGTGCACACAGACACCACCCATTTCTACAATGTACTGTATCTTTTCATGAGATATGGTATTTGAATGAGGCTCAGTAGTTTTAATAGTAGTTTTAATCTTACTGTCACCTTTCTGTTAAGTGTGTAAAACCATAAATGGACAGAAGTTGTCCGACAAATCCTAATACCAGTTGTCATGGTGAACAGAAAAGGCTGTTACCGAGTTATGGAGTCAGTTAAAAACCTCACGAAAACAATGTACCTTAAACCTGAAATTCTGTTATTTGGAAGCTAATTTTGTTTTTTTCCAGACTTCACTGTATCAGTAGTTCATAGTTGGTGCATGTTTGTTTACATTCTCTTTCTCTGTAGATAAAACAACATGGTGGAAGAGGGAGATGATAGGGCAAATTTCTCCTTGTGTGTACTTCTACTGAAGTTTTGTGATAAAATGTGTCAACAAGTTAAAAAATGAATCTCTTCCAGGACATAGTTTAACTTTTAATAATAATTGTCAGTAAAAATACTTCTATAAAATTCTTTACCTTGTGAAGATTTTGGTTTACTTATTCAATTATTATCTTGGTAAATAACTTCTTTATTAAAAGTTTGGTTCTCTAGTGAAGTGCAGGAGGGTTTCAAGACCTATGCTAATTAGTTTTGTGCTTTCATAAATTTTGTATGTAGAAGTATGATATTTGCATTCCCAATATTTGCATTATTTACTATTTAAGAGCAGGCACATAGAATTGAAAGCATTGACCTGTGAGTACTTGTATGTGAGTAACTTCGGTTCTGTGATTTTCCCTTGATACACAAATGAAGCTGCATGTCAGCGTTGTCGGGAATAAATACCCTGGGGTCACTTCTAATGCCATCTTCTAGTTTATTATTTAACACCTTTAAACCAGATACTTCAAGTGTCTTATCCATGGAAGGTTTTTTATGTCTGATTTTTATTTAAACAGATTTTGTGAACTAAAGTATATACAAATGTAAAATTACTTTCACATGTTTTTGTGATAGGAGGAAATGTAGGCAATTTGCAGCGTGAGTCATAAACATGACTTGTCATTGTCTCTTGTTTGTTCTTCTATCAGCTATTCTGCATCAAACTACTTAAATATTTAATGCTGTCCCTTTTTTTTTCTCTCTGATAGCATGGAGGAGTCTATGTAAAAAGAAGTGCCAAATTCAATGAGAAAGAAATGAGAGAGAAGTTGCGGGCCCAGATGAAAGCTGAGACTCCAGTAAGCTTATACCTTCCTTCTCATTTCTTTGACTTTTTTAATGGCAAAGGCTTGTTGGAGAAAAGAGCCATGCCCGATATCCACAAACTACTAAGATGGTAATCATGGATTTGTTTTCTTTCTGTGTTTTTACAGTTGCTTTCTGTGATTAGAGTGATACCTCTAATTAAACTGAGGAAAATTTGACTGGTTCTTTATGATTGACAGGAACTTTGTGATCCTCTCTGTAGAGGACAAGGGGGATCCAGACTTAGAACATGAACTATAGTACCTTCCTTGGGAAACCTCTATTTCAAAAGAGAAACCCTCTGTTTCAAAAGACAACATTTTGACTACTGTGTTCTTGTCAGAGACTGATATGCTTGACTTCTAAAAGTCAAGAACCTTTCCTACCAAATGTTAATTAGTCATCACAATGATCAATCATTTTTAATGGCAGTGACATCTTAGAACTGAATAACTTTGTCTGCTGTGCCTGGAGGAGGGAAAAAAACCCAAAACAAACTCTTGATAATTTTCTATTTGAAGAATGACTGTTACTGCCAAGTGACTTTTCTCATGACTCTCTGTATGGTTTGTGGCTCAGTGGTTAGAATCACTGTGCTTTGCTTCCATTACTTGCTGTGCATTAATTTTTTTTCTTCCCTTTTTGGCCAAGCTAAAAAAAAAAAACAACAACTAAGCAAGCCTTGATGTAGAACAGTTAAACTTCCATTGTATTTAAAATTGTGTTGTTAGACTCCCCGTATTGTCATAACTTTTATAAGCTGAGACTTGGATAAAAAGAGTTCATGGGTTGTTTTGACATTCATAATAGTATATTTTTTTAATTATTATTTGGAGATAGTGAGTTTTGACCTTGTGCTTACTGAGAGGCTTAAATGAGTAAAGGGTCCCTGTTTGGAGAAGATGATCATGTTCAGTGGTGGCAACCTGAGCCCTCCTTTCCAGGGAGGGTCATGGGATGTAAAGAGGTTGTGTTGCCTCATTATTTGCCTTATGTCAGTGGTAAAAATTCTAATTATTGTAAAACTTGTGGTTTAATGGAATAAGCAAAGGCTGTTTGCAGGATATATGAAACATACTTGTAGTCATTCCCCTAAGCAATTCTTCCCCCTGCAGATTGCTAGTTAAGGTCATTTTAGTTAGTTTGGCTGAAATAAGCCAGCAAGGTGTTTTTCTTGCATAGGCCCATGGATTTCTAGCTAAAGAGACAGGTTCTGCTTGAGTCTGGCTTTCTGGCTTCCCTCTGCACTCCATAAAAAGCAGGGGTTTGTTGTTATTATAAGGCTTTGTGATAAGAGTCTTAATTCGATGTCTGTGTTAAATTAATCTCCTTTATAAAAACGTGTATTTTTCTTTTAAAACATTCTTGGGAAGATGTGCTTAGAAACTCATCTGATTATGTCCTTGGAAACCTGCAAATGGTGTTCAGCCTTGCTGCAGTGTGTAGCACAGTTGGAATCTAAGGAGAGGTTTAAGCATAAAGCTATTCTTTAAAGATACAGCTGATAAGGGTTCTGCTTTCCATATGGTTAGTAAGTGAAATAAATCCAGAAGTCGTTGTTTGTGGAATCATCTTTCTTCTCCCTCCTGAGTTGTGTGTAAATTGAAAGCCTCTACCTAACCTATCAAAGCTAATGCCTAATAACTATGGGACCACTTGGGTACACTTGTTTTTTGCTGCAGCTTAGCTCTCTGGGAGTTTGGTGGTGTTGGAAATGAGCACAGAACCTAGATGTGCACACCAGGCAGTTCTTGCCATTTGCCTCATATTATCAGGTGTTGCAGTATAGAAGAGAAATAAGCGTAACTGCTGCAGAAATGGTTTAAAATCTCTCAGTCAAACCATATAGGGAGTGACACTTAAATGTACAAAACCAAAGTAGTCAAAAGCCTATTTACTGAGGCAAATGCTTGCATCTGCAGGGATAAAAGACACAGACCATTGAGCTGTCATTTAAGGGAAGACTAAACTTCTTACAGCCCACTTTTTTTCAGAATTTAAATATAGATCCTATTAAATGGCCTTTAACCTATGGTTACTACTGTGAGAAGAACATGATAACCTGTGTCCTTATTGCATTATTCATGCAGTTCTGCAACTTAACATGACATTTACAAGCAACCATATTGCTTTTAAAATGAAGACATTTTGATCAAGTATGCCCTGAACTCACCACCTTCATGCAAAAATAACTAATCTGTGACTCTGGAATTTTCATGGGCTATATGCTACAGCTCAGGAGGGACTTTCCTCAGTTTAGTGGGTAGCTGGTGTAGCTTAATCATTCTGTGTGTACGTGGTAGAGTTCTTTCTTTAATGTAGTGCAAGAGATGAGCTGGCCTTTCAGCTGCTCAGGAAAGATTTATGTACCAATAAAGAAGAGATGGACGGGAATCTGTGTTAAGGGTCACGTTGTTATTTACAGTTTCTCTCCACATACAATTTAAACAAAAGAATCCAGATGATTAATGTTCAGTCTGTCTGGAGCCATCCCTTTCCCCATTAAGAAATTGAAGACGTGTAGGAAGACAGCCAAGCTAAAAAAAAAAAACTAGCATAACAAGCTCTTTACCACTTCACTGTGGACTTTGGTGGGGTTTTTTTCTAAATTATGACAAATAAATTGGACTTAAAACTGACAGGCAAAGTAAGATTGCCTCTTGGCCTCTTACATGCACAGTATAACTTGATTAGTGCTCTGGTATGTCTCCTTTGTAGCAACGGTGGACTCCATGATTCTCGTTGCTCACATTGTTTTACAACCCACCTGTCTGCTATAAACAGCCCCTTTTCCTGCCCCAGCTCTGCAGCTGGTCCATGCTTCTTCCCAGATGCAGCACAGCTCTGTCAGAGCAGCACAAAGCTGTTGGCAGACTGAAACACTGTTGCACCTCTGTTTTCTAATGGGGATCTTGAAATAATATATTTTGTTACTTATTTCTGGGAGCCACTTTGCTTCTCAAACTCTCATTGAATTATACACTTAAATGGTGCGCTGTTGGAACTTTTGTTGATAAAATTCACTCAAGATGATGTGATTTGGTTTAAAATTCCATAAAATTTGACTGATTGCTAACAAATTGCAGTCATGTCTTGTTGTGAGAACATTGACTATCAGTGTTTAAAGAACACTTTTGTGTTAATGTTGTTTTAATGTAAGCCATAGATGAATGCAGCCCAATGAATGGGTATCCAGCTGTTACTTGATATGCCTAATCTATTTGATTTATAAACAAAGATAACTCTTCTGAACGGCAAACTATTCAATTTGATAACTGAAAATGTCACTTCTGTTTTTTTATCATGCATCGAGAGTAGGAAATCTGTATTCTGAAATGTGGGATTTAACCCTGCACAGCCAATATTTAGCTGATGACTATGTGTTCTGGTTTTGTCATTCACATGGCAATGATTTATTCTGTGGCTGAATGAAGAAGTGCCAAAAAAACAATAAAAACATAAGAGGGTACAGATACATCAATTCAACTGCTATGAGGTTTAATGTAATAAATTTGTGATATAGTTACTAATTTGCAAATCCCTGACAATCGTAATGTCCTTGCCTACTGTTCCCACATCACCTTTTGTATTGTGTTCCAATTATACTAGATAGGCTTTCTCATACCATATCCTTTTCAGTTATTGATATGAGTGGTAATGTTCCTCATCCAGTTCACTAGAAGCATACTTTCTAGGCAATGGTCTAAATGAATGCAGATATTAATCTGTCTAGCTGTCAGGATACAATAAAAATTCAAATATTAAATATTAATATTAAAATTAGGCAAGTGCATTATTTAAGACAACTTTGAATTTCATCAATTAAAATATTTGTTTTCCCTTCGTCACATAAAAAGAGCACAGTAAGTGCAAGATAGCTTTAGTCAGTAGTTACCACTTCTTGATGCCCTATGTTCTTCCACTCACTCCAGGGTGTTCTCCAAAGCCCTTGGCCACCCTTTCTTGCTGTGTGTTTATGGTTATTCTGTATTCCAGGGACTTGTGTGTCACTTTGCTGCTCCACCCACACCAGCTCAATTTGTGGCACTCTGATCTATCTCAGGGACTTCTCATCCCTTCTCTATCCCCTCTCTGGAAGCATGGCCCCTTGTTAGTGCCATTGCTGTTTCTTTTTGCCTGTGAGACCTTGACAGTGGTGGGGGAATGAAGCATTGCTGTTTGGGAGAATGCAGTTACCATCTTTTATTCATTTCATTTGTGGGTTGTGGCAAGTGTACTCACATTGCACTAGGGACTCGTCAGGTAGCTCCTAATCGGCAAAATGCAAAAATTTGTGTCTTTTTTGATTTTCTGGCTCCAACAAGAATCAGTAGGGTTCTATTGACTGAATCCTGATCCACTCCTTGAAGCTTTCAAATTGATGAGAGATACCAAGTTTATTGACACCCACCCATTCCACAGAAGGAATGAAAGTACCACATACCTGAGCAAAGGGACCTATTGATTGGGTTAAAACTGGTGTCTCAATGAATCAGGGACTGTGGTAACCCAAAACTCTCTGCCATTTTGAACACAAGCACTGTAATTTGGAGCAATAAAGTGTGTAACTTTTATGTAGCTAATTGCCCTAACTGAAAAATCTGTATAAAACATGGTCTAAACTGCAGCTAGTGTTTCTAGGCAATTAAAATGTTTCTACAAGTTCTTATTCCAAGTTCAGGGGAGCTTATTTAGTTATTAAAATCTTAGAGATTTGTACTTCTTACAGTCTTTGGAAATAGTGCTTAAGGATTTAACTTCTGCTACCCCTGGAGGGAGAAAAGCCAGTCATACAAGTGGTGCTGGTAGGCTGAACTGTACTGGCAGGATATCTTTGTTTTGTGCAGGACTATATGTGAGTATAAGCAGGTCATCTATTTACATTCATGAATTCTACTGTTACAACAATCCTAATGGGCTATATAGTAGGTTATATTATATGCTGAATTTAAAGCAAAGGCTACTTCTCTGTCTTATGCTTTCAACTCAAAGATACTCAGATTATGGTCAACAAACCTGTTTGGCTGCTTGTGTTTTAGAAGTTTACTAGAATAAATAAAATAGAATTTCAGTCCCTGGTTTGTGTTACACACGTAGGACTGGAATAAGTAGATACTGTTCCCTGTTGTGTAATCAGCTTTTGGGGGTGATTATCTGCTTTGAAAGCCAGTAACAACCTTGTCAGCTTGTAAGTGCCGAACTGTGTACCCAGAATGGTGTTCCAGTCCTGTGTGCTTCACTTGCTTTGTTCTGTGACCTGTTACAGTCACTATATTACCCTTTAGAGCTGAGCAATGCAGTCTTTGATGGGGATGGAGGGGTGGAACTGGAGCACCTCATCCTGAAGTGCCATTTTAAGCATCCAAATTACAAGATTTGAACATAAGCACATTTATGAGAAGAAAAAAATGCATCTGGATTTGAATATTATGTCCTTTCCAGCTAAGTCTGAAAAGTTTTATTTAGATATGTAAACATTATACTTCATAGATGAAATGTATAGATGACTGGGGGAAGTGTGGACTACATCTGGATCTAAGATTTCCTATACTTGTCCCTGTATACCCTGTACTTATGCTACTGTTATATATGAAAAAGCAAGCACCTTGACTCTTAAACCCATTTCCTTTTGTTCCCTCACCACCAAATCTATATGCATCTTGGATGTCTGTTGGTCCTTGAACAGTCTAGGACTTCACCTGCCTCTGCAGTATGCCAGTTCCCCCCAAAAATACTGTGACAAGTAGTCTTTCTCCTAGCCCTCTTTACTCTACTGACGCTGGTTTTGCTATTTATAAGGTCTCCTTTTTCTTGATCTCCAGCTGGCTTCTCTGGTTGGCACATTTCCTAGATTTCTTCCTACCTCTGCATTTTAGTGCATCTTTCAACCTTCCTCACTCTGGGGTGATTCTGGAGAGGTCATTTGCTGTCTTTTGGCTTTCAGCCCTTTCTGTAGCTGTTCTGCAATCATTAAGTGCAAATACCAGCACGCTCTGATGTTTTGTGGGCCAGAAGCAAAGTTGCATCCTTGTCTGTCTCTTTTTGAGTTTTAATTTAACTTTGCATCTTTATGTGGTGTGCACTCGCAATTATCCAAGTCTCTGTCTAATCACTGATAATATTCCTTGGACTGTTTTGTAAATCCATTGTCTTGTTTTCTTTCAGATGTTTCTTCCAACTGCTTTCTGCAAAGTTAATAAAATAAGTATTTACAGTAGGTGTTTAACTATGAATGTGTCATGTTCAGCTCCATAGCAGTTATCATTTTGTGGCCATAGTTGCTTCTGCAGATGAGCCCCCAGAATGAAAGTTTCACTGTTTTAAGTGATGTTTTGTATCAGCTTTGTTTGTAGGAGGTAATGCAAGACACACACACACACAAAACCTGGAACCCTTCTGTTCCGTTTCAAAAGAAAATGGAAAATTGCCAAATTTGACTGCTCCTATTTGGGTACATAATTATACAGTCAGATCTGCAGATACTTAGGCAACCTTTGCCTATGTAGTGATTTGAGAACCCATAGATGATGAACCGGCAAGCAAATTAATTTACTTCAGAAATCTAACCTTGCAGACGCGCATGCTTGAAGGAATGTGACTTTAAAGTTCGAATTACGCTAAACTATGAGTTTGAATTCCTAATATATTTAATACCCAATTCAGTGACAGACATAAAGGCACATAAGATCTATCATCATTTCAATTAATAGTATTTCTAATAATTAATGAATTACTGTATATTTCAGTATAAGGAAAGACTAGAGGCAAGATAACTATTTTTAAAAAATGGTCATTTTGTGATGTATTTGTTTGTCTTTTCAAAATCTCTTAAAACTGGTACTCTTATTGATATCAGCTGCTCCTGACTTGCTGACTTTTGTTGAGACATGCTATCTCCCTTCCTAAATCACATGGAGTATTTTCTGTGGTGTGTTTTCAAAGGAAATTATTTTGAATCTCAAACATTAAGTTTCTTAGAGCTAAGAAATTTTAGCTCAAGTATTTTGATTTTCTTTTGATTCTTACAATAGTCAATGGTCTGAACTAAATACAATATAGTCCTATCCAGTGTTGATAATTTATGTAAAAGCAGTCAGTTTACATTCATTGTAAGAACTTGTCTGTTTTGTTTCTTTTTTAATTCCACAGATGTATTTAGTGATTTTTCCAGAGGGGACTCGTTACAATCCAGAAATACCAAAAGTCATTGCGGATAGTCAATCATTTGCTGAAAAGGAAGGTAGGCAAAAAAAAAGTTATAAGAATTCTTTTGTTACGGTGCTAACATATATTATATAAAATTGTTAGATAATATGAAGCTCATCTCACCTTAACTGGACTTTTAAACTGGCATGATTGGTATTTAAAGGTTTAGAATAGTATAAACTACTGTTTCTCTTACAGAATAAGATTATAGTAGTTCATATACAGACATTTCATGCATTTCACAATGTACAATAGTAACAGTGCTCCAGAAGGCTCGCTGTAGTTTCTACCTATAGCTGTGTATTACTTATTTTCTTGCTCCTTAAGGTTGTAAGAATTGCCTACACTGAATCAAGGCACCAGTCCATCTGACTTGATATTGCAACTCCAATTACAGTTGTTAGTCAATATAAAGAGTATTTTGCGTAGAGCTTGTTGTGCCTTAAAGTCTCCCATCATTTCACTTTTAATTAGTGTTAGTACTCCTATGGCGTTTTGGTTTTGTTCCTCTCTCACCTTCCAGTCTCACTGTTCCTTGGTTGACCTTCATGCTGGAGTTGCTTTGGTTGTTGGCACTGTGAGATGGTTTCTATAACCACAGATGGAATTACTTCATCTTTGGAAAGGCCTGCAAAAAATCCAAGAGTCCCAAGATTTTTCGTATTTTCTCACTTCATATGCACATAAACTTTAAATCCAACAGTTCAGTGAACATGTTTCCTGATTTTGTTTTTTCCTGTTGACCAAAAGTGAAATAATTCACTCCAAATGTAAACAAAGAATAACAAATAGGTCTGGTAAATTCATCTCTGTGACACGCTGAAATGAATTCACAAGTGTGTGGATCAGCCTGTTGATATAATCAAGCTATTAAGTATTGTTAACTCCTGTCCAAAAGGATATATGCTTTTCTTCTCCTTGGGAAGAATGGAATTTGTTTGCGTGTATGAGCAGGAGAGCTGAAGTCATAATGTATTTGTTCATCGCTTCAGTTTCCTGTCGGAAATGAAAGTCAAATGTTTCATTTAGGTTGGTGGTTCTTTGAGAGTTCAGAGGGAGGGGGCTGTTTAATAGGATTTTTTTTCCTTGCCTTCTTTTTCAGAGAAAAGGCTCTCATTGTTTTACTATTATTTTATTTCACCTTTTAATTATATCTCTGCAGTCTGTAAAAGAGTAAAACACTGCATTTGTGCTTTCAGAGCACCTGTTTGTTTCTTCTACTGTTTTTCTATCCAGTACTGCTCTGTTTTTACTTTGCAACGATTTCTCCTTTTAAAAACTCTCACGGCAAATAATTATTAAACAAGATTCTGTTGCGGAGTCCTCTTGATCTCCTTCTCCTGACTGCTAAATTCTTTTGTTGTTGGCCTCTGCCCCACTCTTTATGTGGGGAGAATGGGAAGCAGTCTGTGCTCCCCTGGGGCCCTGCTCCCCTGCATGTGCACACAGAAACAGACACTCATGGGAACTGGAGCGTCCCTCACGCAGGTGTGTTGAGAAGCAGGAGCCAACACTGAGAGCAGAACCAGACTGTTCTCTGAGCCTCGAGCACGTACCAGTGCAGGGCACATCCCAGTACGCCGGGAGCCGCGGGGATGGTGAGCTCCACGTGCTGCTGGCAGGATGTGATTACAGCTCCCCAGGGTCCCCCCCTGCTGCTGTGCAGGGCTGCTGGCCCCGCATGTGGCTTGCCCTCAGCGGTGCCGGCGGGGTGCTGGGGCTGCAGCGCGGGAGCCGCGGGCAGGCTGAGCATGGCCGGGCTCCCGGGGAGCGCTGCCGCGGGACTGCTGAGCTCCATCGAAAACACACTTTGCCACACTTGTCCCGAACATCCGGGAGACTTCTGACTTCCTGCAGTTTCAGGGAGGGTTGTAACGCACAGTAGTTCTGCCAGCCATAGGAATGAGGAGGACGTTGGAACCTATGGTTTAAATAAAGCTGCTCTTCATTCTTTGTGGGGATATAATGAAGTCTGATAATTTATTCTTGTCATCTTGGTATATTTGTTACAGAGCGCGGTGCTTCAGCATGGGCCTTACCAACATGTAGGGGAATGTGTTTTGTACTTGAAATGATTTTTTTTCCCTACATTTTTTCTCAATTTTATGTTCAGAAAATACTGCAAGTATAATATTGGGAAAAGTCATTTAATTAAGAAGAATTAAAATAGAAACCCATGTTAGAACCAGAGGTATTACCCCCCAAGATAATAAAGCTATTCCTAGAGCAGAAGCATAACTCAAATGTTTATGATGCTGTCTGAAATACTGGTTTTGACATTAGTGTGTGTATATGTTTTAGTAGTTTTGCAGAGAGGAAGTATAAAAAGGTTTTCCTCAGATTTTACTTTTACTCTTACTCTTTGTTAGCTGCATCCTCTTCTAGAGAAGATTCATTGGTTTAGGAGGAATTCTTGGGCTGAATTTAATTACCTGCTCTTAGTGGTACCAGTTGATGAGCTGCATCTCATATCTTGATGTTCTTTCTAAATTTTGCATACAGTTACTGGCTCTTTACAGTTGGTCTTAGGACCAGTTCAACAAAAAGAAATTTAAAATGAATTTTTAAAAAGCTGATATTGATATACAAAGAAGTACTGTGACATTGCTGATTCCAACTATTATGTCTTTACTCATTGATAGGAATATTTAAATAAATCTTAACCATCTATGAATAGGATGGAAGGATATCAAGCAGCAAAAAAATTTAAGCTTGAGGTAGCCCTTGAAAGAGAGGAAACATTTAAAAATACCAGTAATAATTCATGTTACAGTTTGTTTTGCCTTAGGGCTTAGGTTCTACAAAAATCTTGATTTCTAGTAAGAACAGATGGTTTTCTTCTTTCTGAAACAAGCAAATCAAACACTTTGTAAGTTCTGTCCACTGAATTGTATTCAGTGAAAATTAGCAACAGAAAGTTGGTTACTCCCAAGAATACTGATTTTGTGGTGATGAACTGAGAATGTTGTCATCTAAGGGCAATACTAGTACCTCAGAAAACTGAAGGATTACTCTCACCACTTACAAGTGGCAGAAGATTCCCCTCAGATCAACTTCTTACCTGGGAGAGAAGGTAAACTCAAAATATGTTTGATTGATCATATTGGGAAAGAAACTTGCTTACATTTAAAAATGAAAGCAAAAAATGATGTCCCTAAAACTATGCTGTTTGGTTGTTTGTAGCAGGATTAATGCAGGAATTAGTCATAGAAGAAGTTAAATTTTGTGGAGTTAAAAAAATGAATCCAGTATTTATATTTTTTGGCCAAAATAACAATATTTGCTGGAATTTTACAGCTACAACAAGCCACATAAGCCACGTGTTGCCAGAATATGCCAGATGTAGATGTGCGTTAGGTTTTCTCATTTCTGGTGGAGGCTTCCAAGCTAAGGGGCATGTGTGCCATGTAGCTGGATTTGAGCCTGATACACCTCGTTGTCCTCTCCTGGCACAAAGTAGGTGCCTGGGTGAGGTAATTCCAGCAATTGGTACCAGGATGGGCTCTCCCTCCATGTTTCAGTATAACCATACTGTGACTCCCATGTTTCTAATGGTATATCCTGCAAGATTTCCATAATCAAATATTACTTCCTCTGCTCTCTCAAAGAAATAAAAATATGATGGCATGGGGTTTGCCCCTTGTCTTCTGAGCTTTTGCATTCCAATTTCCAGTATTTGAGTATATAGTCACTATCAAGTTTGCTTTTGTTTTCTGTTGTGTGGGAGTAGTCTGCCAACATGGTTCCTGTCTTCTAAGTCTGATGCAGTCATTCAGTCAGCTTACATATTGGTGATACCTTTCAGGCTTTGTTCCGTGAGTTTAGGCATCTTAAAAGTGCAAGATTTCTTCCCCACTAGTCAGTGAGCTTGAGTTGCTGAGTCCAGTCTTAATATGTAGGTGACACTCATATTTTCATAGGGATTTAATTAAGCTTGTCATAATGATAGAAGTGGTAATTTTTATTGCATCTGTTTAATTCAGACTGTTAATCTTTTAAGCCTGGGTCTTTTTAATGATATTGGACTATAAAGAAAAATGTCTATAAACCCTGCAAAATACATGATTATTATTTATGGTGCCAGCTTCTGGTCTAAAATTTATTTCATTTGTATGTAGCCAAAATATCTATGTGTAGATTTCTTACATTTTGTAGTAGTCAGTCATAGAAGCAGAGAATACGCTGTGTTGGAAGGGACCCATTAGGATCACTGGGTCTGAATTGTGGCCCTGTGCAGGATACCCCAAACACCACAGATTTCTTTGGTAGAATATGAATTTTATCAAAATGTTAACCAATGGCATTTTAAGAATTTGAAAATAAATAGAAATAATCCAAAGCCCTCCTATTCCTAATATTACTAACTCTGAAAAGTCAAAGTTGAAGGGATGAGAAACTTCTTAAATTGAACTTGGCTTGTTTTTGCTGAATGAAGACAAAACAATCTTCCCTGGTGAAAGGAGTTTTTGGAATTTGGTATTAATGTTTGATTTCTAACAAAGGTCATTTCATCAAGCAAACATTTAAGGTATGCATTTATTATCTTCTTTGGTTTTATGCAGAAAAGTTGCTAATGTAAATATTTTTTAATGCTAAGTTTATCTTGACAAATATGCTTTCTGCTAAGATGTTTGTGTATGCAGGATATGCTTATCTCAAAATTGTTTTACAGGCCATGTAAAAAAAAGGTGTTTCAATGGAGCTAATTGAAAATGTTTCCCTTCTAGATCTTGGCTTCAGTTTTCGATTGTATTCTAAAGCAATTCAAAGTATTCAATATCCATAAAAGTTATTTTAAATTGTCTCTAAAGAAAATAGCTTTTGGTGGTATTTATTCTACACTTTCATGAAAGCAGGCTTGGTCTAAAAGTGCTCAGTGAGATGTGGACAAAGAATATAGTTTTTAAACAGAGTGTGTTATGGACCTTGAGTAGCATTTGAGACCAATCATTAGAATGAAGTGGGGTGTTTTTAAAAGTTATCCTTAGGAAATTAAGTTAGGAAAACAAAAAGCTACATTGTATTTCTGTAGATACCCATAATGGAAGAAAGTATACCAATGTGGTGTCCCCCATGTCTTGCTGTGAGCTGGTCATACTCTTCCTGAGGAGATTAGTTGCATTTCCTGTATACTTTAGTTCATGGTAACAGAAAAACACTTTTTACTAGTGCATGCAGTTTTTTAATGCAGCCAAGTCCTGTTTCTGTAAGTTGATGGAATACTAGCATACAAATTGATGAGTTCTCCCACCATTTGTTATTTTATAAGTCTAGCTGTGGACTGGTTTCAATATGTAAAGCTTTGAATCACTGGAGGCATTCCAGAAAGCTGGTGGGAACTCGAGAGTTGGGTGAGTACTTGGGACACTGCACGTAACTGCAGAGCTTTCTGTCTAATACCTTCACTGCACACACATTCACATGATAAAGGAAAGATCTCATTGTCTTGAAATCAGTTCATTGGTTTTCACCCTGGTTTCAGTTTTTGTGTACTTCAAAGTTGAGTTTCAAGTACATGGTTTCATGGGGAGGGGAGAGAGGTGTGGAGACATCCAGCTAATTCTGACATCCACTTTCAGTGAGCAATTAACTTTTGTTGATGAAATGTGGTAATGCTAATGTAATACACATGCAGTATTCTTAAATTAGAGCTGAGAATTTTTACTGTTTTCTTTTTAAAATGTGGCATGTTTGTATCAGGGGTAGAAATACAACTAGCAAAGTCCAGCTCTGAAAATGTGGATGACCTGTACTGAACAGCTCTTTTGAGTTTTTGGCCTGGATGGAAGGAAGATAGCAATTGTCTGCACAGAGTTGTACTTAGCTGCTATTATATGTTACTTCACCCTGATGAAGTTAGATAAATGATGTTTTGCTTAGTGTCTTTTTGTTATTTTGTGTTTAGATTAAAAAATCAGTTCTACAGATGTTAATGATTTGGGCCTTTGTACTTGCCAAAGTAATTATTTTATTTCATTCAGTTTTCCTGCAGACTTTCTGAAGTAATTCTACATTTTACAGTAATGTAGTAAAAGGATGATATTTGAAGTATCATTGCTCATCATACTTCAGATTTTCTTTTTTTTATGTCTATCATTCAAAAGTTACAAGAGCAAAGCTATGGCTTTTTAAGGTAGAACGTTACAGTATTAGTAGTATCTAGTTAATTTTCTTTGGCATTTAAAATAAAATCTCATGACCTTAAATACTTTGACAGAGGGTCCTAACTGTATTGCACAACATTAAAAACAGTTTAAGCACAGTGTGTTTTGTGAATTGGATGCAGGCAGTGTGCCAAGGTAACTATACTGTAACTACTTGGATTTAAATTCTGTTATGTTGATTTTAGCAAAGATCATAAGTAATTGCAAGAATATGTGGTAAATGTTTTTATAAAACAGATTTTTTAAAAGGATGTGCTGAACTGGTGTTGCTGCATGTTTATCATGCACTGTAGCGTTTCTGAATAATGGATTATGGACTTTATTGATTTAGATACTCATATTGTTCTTAAACTCTTAAGAGTTCACTGACAGAATGTGAAATAGTAGTGGCTTATTCTACATTTGCACTTCACAGATTGTCACTGACCGTCATCACCAGAACTGGCCATGGATTAAAACAAATCAGCAGTTAATAGTCATAGGTACCTAACGTAACAATTCATCTAGATGATTCAATTCTTACTCAGTTTTCCCTTTTTCTTCCTCACAGTAATAGTTTGGTGAAGGGGAAGATGAGTTGGGCAGGAAAGGAATGGCAGTGTTTTTAGAATATGTTTGGGAATTTGGATCAGCAAGAGTTGTGTTGAGTGTCATGTCCACACTAATATCATTGCTGACACAGCACGAGAATATTCAGTGCTTCATTTACAGAGTAAACATTTTGAAACATAACATAATTAGCTGTTTGATGTAACAGTTCACAAGCTAAGAAAACACTACCACTATGTTATGCTTCAAAATATTTACATGATCCATATAACATTTTGCATAGACAGTTATCACTGTTGCCGGTAAGGCGTGGAACAATGGCTTCAGAAGGAGTGCTGGTAAACAGCCTTTTATCTTTGCATTCAGACAAGTTGATTCTTAGCAAATATTAAGAAATCAAGACAGTGATTTATATTGAAATTTTCAACTGTTAAAAATGTTAGAGAGGTATAGAAACTAGCATTATCTTACAGTGTTTACTAGATATTTTCATTATTTTAGATCAAAGTATGTTTTACCCAGTAAGGGAGTTCCATACAAAATCAGGACATAACATATAATCTTTTGAATTGATTTTGCAAGCAGAAAGGCATCAAAAGCAATACCACAGTACTTAAGTTTAGAAAAATTTCCTGTTCACCCACCAGGAACCAGTGGATTCATCAATGAATGGTTCTTTAAAGATGGAGTGAAGAGTAAGCTAATGAAAAATAGGCTAGAAATGCAAAACCACTGTTTTATTCTGATACTTCTCTGTGAGAAAGATACACATAGAAAAAATAGTGAAAAATTTTACATAGCATGCTTTTTTTTTATAGAAGCCCTTTCAAGTATATGTGGAAGAGCTGTGTTCAGGTCAAGAAAAAGTTTTGGGTTTATTTTTTTGCTTATTTTAATTTTGAAAGTCATTTTATATTAAAATTCTGGGAAAAGAACCAGGTTTATGCTTCTGATCCCAGTGTGTTTTTGTGTTCTTAAGCATGCTCTAAGTGATAGTGGTCAACTGAAGTAAACATGGATATGGAATACTGTTGTTAAGACATGTGGAGTGATGACAAACCTGATGTTCTTGTGTCCATGACATACCAATCTCTGTGGCTTGGCCTGGAAAAGTTAAAGACAAAAGTTGATTTTTGTCACAATGAGTTTGTCAGTAGCCAAGTCAATTGTAACAGGTTGTTTGCAGGGAAGCACAGAAGTTTTCTTCCTTGGTTTTGGTTCTTGGTGCCGTATTTTCCCCCACTGCTGCTAAGATTTGTGCTGGGATAGTGAATAGGTTAGGATTCAATATGCTCACTAAGTTGGTTTGTCCTTGGGAAGTAAAATGCTGGGTGAGCATTAGGTGTACTTAGAATTCTCTGTGATTATCTGTCAAATCTGTTTCTGATACAGAATTTCAGGAGGTGATGCTATGCGTGTTTAGTATTTCTCAGAAAATTTTCTCTTTTTTTAACCTGTTGGACACACACAAGCAGTAAAAGAGGTGCTGTGTCATCACTCATGAGCCACGTTAAAACCATCACTGCTTCTAGTGAGGAGTTGTAAAAAAGGCCCTCTTACTGAGCAGTCTTCCTATTGTTAATGTCCTTTAGGATTTCTATTTCATCTTCTACATGCGTTCAGCAGAGCATAAGCAGTGCACATACACACTCTTTTGACTGAGAATTGAGATTGCAAATAAACCCCTTGTGATTTTGAATGGAGATGCTGACATTCCTTGGCGTGATGTTCCTTTTATGAATGCAGTCCAGTTTACTTTCAAACACTGTAATTATTTTTGGTTTTTTTCCCCTCTAGGACTTGCTATATTAAAGCATGTGCTGACTCCACGGGTGAAGGCAACTCATGTAGCCATTGACACAATGAAAGACTATCTGGATGCAGTGTATGATGTGACTGTGGCTTATGAAGGTACTGTGGACCACAAAGGGCAAAGAAAACTGGCACCATCTATGACAGGTGAGTTGAGGCCTATGAGACATGCTGTAGCCATATGCTTGTTCCTATACAGAACCAACTTCAGGTGCTTTGAAATGCTCTGAAGATAATCACAGCACTTCAGCCATCATATGGCATATGGCAGGGCACTGTTCTAGTCATTGGGCTTTACAGCAGTTACCTGTGACACTCCTGCCCTCTGCTTCCCTATTCCACTTCTAAATACAGGTGCCCCTTTGCAGTCAAAGGGAACTTGGAGCCATAGGCAGCAGATTCCATTTACCTTCGTGTTTCTTCTAGCACTGGGATTTGGCATCATCTTAAATGCTCTCTCTCTTCCTCTGCTGTGCTGCACATGTGTACATGTACACATGTACATCCAATTGCTGAAGTGCACGTATTTTAAAGGGAAAATGCATAGCAGTAGTATTTTACTATCAATTTTTCAAATCGCTGCACACAGCCAGTAATCTTGCAAACACTCAACAGCATTTTATGGAAGTGGGCTTCACTTGCTTTAGTATTTTAAACCACCTACAGGATCTTAAGAAAATCAGAGAGATTGGTTTTACATTCCTTGAGTAATCTAACCAGACAACGTGTTCTGGAGTGTCTTTTGGGAAAACTCAGAGAGCTTCAGGGTTTGCTGTTTATTATGCCTGGTGTTGGACTGATAATTTATTCTTAAGTAAATAATTTGCCCACACTTTTACTGAAGTGCCAGATATCATCTTTCTTTCCATTTGCCGTTGCTGTTATTCAGCTGTGTCTGTGCCTGTCTGTTGCTGGTTGGCTCAAAGTGGCACTTTTGAGTCTTTTGCACTGCCAATACCAAGTGGGGAAAAAACAGCTACAGTAGTTCCACAGAGCTCTCCAGAGATTTGGGCAAGGGACCAGTGTCGACTGAGAGACCTGCAGGGAACTTACCCAGCTCTCTGCTCCTCAGCTCACCCAGTGTCACTGGAACCTGTTCCTTCTGCTGCTAAAAATAGTTTATAGTGCAGCTGTTTCCATGTCACTTCATTAGCAGGTACAACTCCTTGAATCACATGCACTGGTTCCCAGGTGCTGGTTGATTAGAAGTTCTGGAATTGTCTATTTTTACATTTTCACCCTGTTGAAAATTCTTTTGGATAGGTGAGAAACAAAACTGTCAACACTGTATATGTTAACTCAACACTTGTATTGTACTGTAACGTCTTAGGATGGTTTTATTTTATGTACATTTGGTTCCTAATGGGCATTTTTATGTCAAAAGTTCTTTCTATAATTTAAAGTTATTTTATTTTTTTTAAATGCTTTCTGACCCTTTTACAGTACCTTTGGAGACTGAGCAGCCTCTCTCTTGTCCCGTCACACAACCCTTTCTATGAACCTCTTCATAACAAACAGTTTTGTTTCTCCTTCCCTGCAGCATATCTTGTTTCATGACTTAATTACTAGGCAGTTTCAACCATTCTCATGCTGAACTTCTCACTGCTTAATGGTTAATTAAACTATTAAAATGTCATTACCTAATGATAAGATGGCAAATGTTCAAATTCCTTACAAGACCTCTTCACCCATTGAACCTTATGGTTTGCATGAAGCATTATATAATTATGGAAGGGGAACCAATAATCTGATTTCCCTGTTGGCTGTTTTTTGTGTTGGTGTCAAGGAGGAATCAGATGCTTTGGGGTGGCCACTCCACATCCAGCCTCTTGGAGCCTCCATGGCCGCACTCCAGGCCTATCTTTCAGCCAGGCTTACTGTTAGGGCTGGGGTAATTACTGGCTCAGCCTTGGGGTTAAAATAAGGCAGTAATCCAGAATGAAGTGCAGCCAACCAGCTGTTACCCCTTACAGAGCAGATAAATGATATATCCCTGATAGCTCAAGATCACATTCCATCTATTGTGACAGTCACATATATTCCATTTAATATAAATTATGTAGATTAAGAACACTTTCTGAACGACAGAGTGGAACATAGTTGTCATTCTTTTAGGATCTCTAGACACAAAGTAACAGAGAAACAATTTCTGTTCTAAGAGATCAAGATCATTTCACCATTTGTTATGCAGAAGTCTAGCAACTAGTCTGTCAGGAATTGAATTAGGCATACTTATGCATTTGACATTTTTTAGCATTATTGCTCTTTCACAGTGCTAAAATGAGTTACGCACACATGAAAAGGACAACTTACTTCATATGAACGTTTCATATTTGTGTCAGTGCTGGTTGAGAATTTTGTTTTTCATTCTCATCGGAATAAAATGGCAGTGCAATCCTGGTAATTTTTAAAAGATAAGGTTGACATGTTTTTTTCAATCTAGCAACACTGATTGAAATTTATTGCATGGAAAACAAACTTCTGATAAACACAACTTTACTTGAGGACTTTATTTCCCATACTATGGGAAACATTTCCCATGTGAATGAAATGTGAATTCCACACAGATACAGTGTTTCTTGAAATGCATTTTGCTTTCAGTTCTATAAATCTCAATTTCTCAGAAGAACCTGTGCCATTTCAGGAGAAACTCATACTTACCTGGGACATCAGCTCTTGGTTATTGTCTTCAGTAGTAAACAAAGTGGGTTAAAAAGAACATTTTAGTTACTGAGGAGTACTAGCACACTTTGTCTGAGAAGCTGTGTTAGCAAAATGTGAATGGGAAGAACATTCTGAAGAAAAAGTGAATTGCTTTTTAAATTTTGTAGTATGAAACTTCTAGTCTATATAGTCTTTCGTAGCAAAATTCTATTTTTTTAAATTTTTTTTCAGTCCAGCAATCTTAAATATACTGTTGACTTGCTCAATAGGACTAAAACACTGCAAAGTATACTAGCAGTTGGAAAATAGACATTTCACTGTTAGAACAGTGAATGCCAGACATACCTGATATAACATGGTGCCGTTTTAGAGCAGGCAAATTATTGTAGTATATACTTTCAAATATGTTGAGCTTTTTGTCACTACTTATGCATGTTAATATTTTTTGGCACTTTCCAGTGGCAAGTTTGTTTTAGAAGACACCAGATTTGATTAGTCTTCAACAGTGACTAAGATTAGATTAGGTTTACACAGGCATGTTGCTTTCTGCTATTGCTTCACATCCAGTTGTAACAAGTGGATGGAATTTTTTTCCTACCATTTATTCATTCCCTTTATTACAAGTTTGGATCTTAGTACATTTCCAGTGGAAGTTTATCTGGCACATGGCAGCCTTTCTAAATAATAGCAATTTCCCACAGGTTTCTCCCCTCTCTCTGCTCCTGAAGATGGCTTGTCCAGATCATTAATGACAGAACATCATGGTCCTGCTTGGGAAGGACTACACTGCTAGGCAGTATTTATTTGTGGTCATTAGGATAAGATGCATATAATCATATGGGCACTGCAGCACAGCTGAAGGACATCTCAGGTACTGAAGTCTGGAAGAACTATTTAGAAGGGAAAAGGAGGAGGAGAAACTTGTGCTGAATTTGTTGATACTGTTTTACTACACTGTCCTCAAGTGGAAAGCAGAAATAAGTTTAGGAAGAAAGGATGAGAATGTGGAATTCCCCCTTCTGAATAAATGTGCTAAGCATTCACATCCAGCTTTGTCTGGTGTTAAAGGGTAGGTCTCGTGGGACGTGGGAACTGTTATCATTCTTGCACCTGAAAGAGCATTATGTACACATCTACATCTTTATTATTCTGCCTGAAGGCTTTAGCATAACCAGATGGTATTTATCTGGCCATTGCAGATGAAAGAGTGTGTGAAATAGCAGCATGTGACAATGATAAACACTGAATAAAAATAGCAAGTACATATAGACTCTGTCTTAAAGAAGTCAGAGGAATTCTTGAGAGTTATTGACTCTGCTGTATATCAGTTCCAGAACAAACACTTTGAAAGCCTGTGTATGTGTGCATTTCTGAAAATCTGTACATCACTTTGATCAGTATAATTTGAGGAGGTCAGACTGGCCTAACTTCCCTCAGGGAAAATACACTTTTCCAAAAGCTTGTGCTTTTCTTAGGACCCAGTTAGATGGGCAAGAAACAAGACTATAGAAAAGAAACTGGAGCAATAGAAAACAGTCTTTGGAAATTTGTTCACATCCATTGTTGCACAAGGTCCAACAAATTATAAAAAGCACATGGTTACAGATGTGTTGAAAGAATTAAAAAGCTAAATTATTAAGCTGACAAACATTAACAGAAGTATAAAACAGTCCAAAGTAAGTTTTATCATTACAAAATTACTAATAATCTCTTCAGATCTCTGCTAGCTGTCATCTTCTATTGCATGAAAGAATATTGAAGAGTAAATGTCACTTATTTTAGAGTAACCAAAGAAAGGATGTAGATTAGACCTCAGGCTGGACATCAGCACTGGTGAAATTTGTTTCATGTAGGATGGCTTTTTAGCATGTACAGTAAGCCTCACATCAAAAACTTGTCATTCTGCATTTGTTCAAGCAGAGTTTAAGTAATAATTACCTTTTGTATTTCAATATGTAAAATTTATACTGAGATGTTTGGAGGAATTTTGATAACAACACTAGTTGGCAACAGGTCTGTGGGGATTGGACTAGATGATCTCTGGAGGCCCCTTCAAACCCTAAGAATTCTATGATTCTCTGATATTCTATAAGACATTTTTCTTTTCAAGGAAAACCCTACTTTTATTTTGTGCAAAATGTTAAAATAAAACTTTTTTAATGACAGGATTGCACCAGGTACCACAAAGTAAACTATCATTCGATTTTAACTGAATGCATTTTCACTTGTCCTCCATAGGACTAGAGCTGTCATTTTAGACCCCCTGTAATTCCCTATTAGAAGTAGTTTGAGTAACATGAAAACCTGTCTGTTAATTTAGGGATGACTTATGTGTAGTGGCACTTTCAAAACAGATATGGGCATATGTATCAATATTCTGCAGATAAGGATGGTCTGGGTAAATGCAAGGTATTTTCATACTACAAGAATTAAACATTGTACTTCTGGTCAAAAACTGCACGTCACAAAAAAGCAGCATCAGTTTCTGGGAGTGTATGAAAGCCTTGATGTAGTTCATCAGAGAAAATGAAGGTCAGTCTGAGCATGAGTAGCACCTCTGATTCTTTATCCATCTGAAAACAAGGACACAAAGATGTCAACTGTGTTTGGAATTCCTGTAGCTCAGTTTCTTGTCTCCACCATCAGCCTGTCTTGGATGCCTAAGGAAGAATGCAAGATTCAGGCAACCCTAAATGTGTCTAACTTGTCCCAAATCACAGACACCTGTGGGCATTGTATCTGTGTGCTCACACCCCCTTGGTGGGGGTAATGACGCTCTGCAGCTCCTTCCAAGCCCCAGGCGTGTGTTCCTCTGATTGTAAACCTGATTATTGTGTATCTCAGTAATTCCTAAGCAGCTCTTACTGAAGGTAAGCATCTGTAGTGCATGTGTAGCTTCCCTTTGGGAATTTGTGATCTGAAAACACATGGTCATCAGGAAACCTCTGCACACAAGGGTTCTTGAAAGTGCACTGGAGATTCATAAAATTACCCTGCACCCTGGACCTCATGCATATGTGAGAGGAAGCATTCCACTCCCCAAGCAGCCATTTATTTACAAAGGCTCAAGGAACTCCTGATCTTTATGCAAAAGTGTATCTAAACCCTGAGGATAACAAAAACAACTTCAACTTCTTCACACTGTCAGGTTTGGCCAAAAATATGTTGCTGCTTTGAGAGTCTGTGTTTATTTTTTGGGGGTTTTGTGCATCACAGTCCTTTTCTTCTGCTCTGTGGTGTGGTTCTCTGTTTATAAAAACTGACTGAAAGGCAAAAACATCAATACTAGCAGTACTGGCATAGTTCCTAACAGATCCTTTTTTTTTGCTATAGAGAACATAGTTTTGAGTTGGTCCACTCCTTGTATCTTTTGTTGCCTTTTTTCCTTCATTGAATAGTTTGAGGGTTTGTTTGTTTGTTTGTTTATTTTCACTTCTGAAACTTTAAAAATGTTCCAGGGGAGACACATGTATCACCTGAATTTGCTCATTTTCAGTTACCAGTGGTGGGATACCCTTTAGATGTAATCCACAGACCTAACCTGATCCAGGTTCTGTTCCTAGCAGCCTATTGATCAAAACTGTTGTGTTTTTGTAGGAAACCCCCTGCTAACTCAGCCAACATACAATATTCATGTATTGTTACAGAGTAGTACAAAGGTCAGAGTGCATCTGTTAGAATAACAGATTAAAGCCACTCAAAGATTGTTTCAGTGAGCTATAATGTGCAAGTACTGTGGGTCTTCATCAGAGACTGTCTTGGAACATCACGACAACTTATAATGACACTATGCTGCTCTCCATTGCTAATATCAATACAGTGATAGATACCATTTTCTAATAATAATAATTTTAAAAGATTCTTTAGATCTTCAGGAAGACACAGGCACGTGATTATTTACCCTTGAATTTGCAGGATTTGTGAAGCTATAGTTCTTAACTGCCATCTCCAGGACTTTTTAATATTTATATATTTTTATTGCTATTATTATTATTTTTTTTAAGCTCTCATATCCTTCCTTTTGCTTCCCTTCTCCAAACTGAAAATTTGGCCTTTTTAATGTCTCCTTGTTTGTAATGGAGGTACTTTTCCTCCTTAAATGTTTTAGTTGGTGTTTTTTGTGGCCTTCTCTGGGTCCACTACATCCTCCTTCAGATGCAGAGACCAGAAGTGCACACGATATTTAAAATGTGGATTCATAGTCTTTATCTGTAGAGTGACTCTCTTTGCCTTGTTCTTTATGTCATTCCTCAAGCTGCCCAGTATTTGAGGGATTTGGGGCTACTGCTGAAAGGATAGTTGTAGGGAAGGGTCAGAAACTCCCAGATTGTAACCACCAAGTTAAGCATCATGTAATCAGGGTTTCAGTTATTTTTTTTTCCCCATGTTTGTTTACACTGAAGCTTGGCTGCCACATTTTCACCCTGTTTGTTCAGGTTTGAGGGCTTTTTGAAATTCAGCCAACATTTGACTACCCAAAAAGCTCAGGGTGTTCAGTAAGAGATGTGAAAAACTGGAGCATTTATAGTTTGCTCCCTTCTTCAACTCATCAGTCATGAGACAGAGTAAAACCAATCCTGGTATCAATCCTCAGAGGACCCTTGTCGCCAAGTCTTTTCCATCCCTAAGTCCTTCCATTTGCTTCCTGTCCTTTAAGCAGCTTTCAGTCTATAAAACATCATTTCCTCTAATCCCATGGCAGCTTAATTTCTTTAATAGCCTTCAGTGTGGAACCCTGTCAGAGGCTTTATGAAAATTCAGAAATATCATGTCCAGTGAATCCCCTTTATCCGCCTGGTCCTTGACACTGTTGTAGAAATCCAGCAAGTTGATGGGACAGGATTTCCCTTTACAGAATCCACACCAAATCTTTTTCAACAGACTGTGATTATCTGTGTGCTCAGTGATTTTATTAGAGGCCTGCTATTGCACCCAGTGATGTAAGACTCTGGTCTGTATTTCTGTATTTCCCAGCATCATCTCTAAAGTTCTCCTTTGTAGAGGGGAAACTCACCATTTTTCTGGCACAATGGCTGTTTCCAATGATAGGTTACAGATATTTGTTTTTAAATTCCACATTTGAGAGCTTCTGGATGAATGCTGTCTGGTCTTGGTGACTTCCTGACATCTGACTTGTTTATTTATATTTAGTCTAATATTTTCTGCCTGTTTACTTATTGATCTAGTTCCTTTGAATGATCTGGTACAAAGAACGCAGTGGGTGTAGGAATCAAATATTTTCAACAAGGAAAAATGGTGCAAGCAGGTATATGAGCTTCTCTTGCAAGGGCTTATACTTGACCATGAACACTGCTCTTCACACTTTTGTCATCCAGCAATCCTACCAGTGGCTTATCAAGTTTACTGCTTTTAATGTATTGAAAAAAGTTGAAATAGACCATCCTTTCCATTTTTCAAGTTCATTTTTAGTCCTCTTAAGTTTATGTTTACATTTGGCATTAGTAGTTTTGTGGCTTTTCCTTACTTGGACGAGCTTTTCATTCCTCAAAGAGGAGAAGAAGACAGGAGTATCATGGTAGCCTCCTTGATTTTCTCCTTAAAGTCATACAGATGTTTTTCAGATCCATACAGACTTTTCCTTTTGCAGTGCCACACATTTTATATGAGTTTCTATTACAAGTTTTTCTGGAGTTTGGAATTTGGTGCATTTTTTAATAGCCTCTAGATTGCTTTCTTTTGGACTGTATATTTTAGGGTGTTTTGACACTTTGCAATCCCTCCAATTGTGTACTTCCTTTAGTTCATAGAATCATGAAAATTGGAAAAGACTTCCAAGATCATGAAGTCCAACCTTCAACCAAACACCACCCACACCCACTAAACCTTATCACAAAGTGCCACATCTGCTTATTTTTTGAACACTTCCAGGGATTACAACTTCACCACTTCCCAGGGCAAGCCTGTTCCAAAGTATGACCACTCTTTCAGTGAAGAAAGTTCTCCTAATATCCATCCAGTCTGAACTTCCTGTAACGCAACTTGAAGCCATTTCCCTTGTCCTGTCACTAGTTGTCTGGGAGAAGAGGCCAACCCCAAAGAATTCTGCATTTCTGTGCTGGATTCGTTCTCTGCAACACTGAAATTAATTGTATTGTGGTTGCAAGAGCAAGACCACACCAGGAATAGCATCTTTTCTTGTGGGTTTTCTAACTTACTAGTTCTTCCATGAAATATTTTTTTCCCCTATGATGTTTTTGTCCGATTGGTTGGGTCATCTTGGTTTGGGTTTATTTGGGATTTTTTTTCCCTGCTCATCCTGCTGAAGTATTAATGCAATTCAATAAAGGTAGCTGGAATCTCACACTCCTGCTGTCAGTCCTGAACTTGCAGGTCTCAATCTGGCATCACAGTTTCTGCTCACTATTATTAAGCTTATGTGGAAGTCATTTAATTATTTATCTTATATATATTCTAGTAGAGTCTGGATTTTCTATCCCCAAGGACTTTATTGTGCTTTTGTCTCCTTATTATAAAAAGCTATTATACTTTATATAATCTTTCATGCACAGTACCCTGCCCTCACTTGTCCATCCTCTTCTGTCATTTCTGGTAGTCTGGTAGCATTTCCCACTCCTGCAAGCCCACCAGGATGCCTGTGTTACAGGAAGGAGTGATCTCTTGGTGCCAGCAATTCTTGTAATGTCTTCATATTTAGGCTCCTCATATTGGTACAGAGCCACTTCTGAATCTTGCCCTCACAAGGAATTTTAGCTACATCCACCTTATGTTACATCCATCTGAACAAGTTGCTCTTTCTGACTTTCAGTCTTACCCAACTGCCAGTTGAACCAGTCTCTTATTTTTCAGTTTTCGTTGCCAGCACCCTGGCCTAGTAATGATCCAGGTGCATCCCATTTCTCATTCAAAACATCCCCCATCTCCTGAGCTGTTCCTCATTACACTGTGCCCCTTGCATGCATGGGGGGACTGATCTCTGTGTGCACGCAAGTCCTTGCACAAGGGATTGGCAGTATTCCTAAGAGCTCTATTCCTTAAGAGCAGGCTTGTTTCCTGGCTGTGAGCTTCAGTCTGGACTGCACAGCATCCCCTCCACTCTTCCTTACATCCCCAGTACTCACAGGTACTGGTGCTGCTCCTCCACTGCTGCCTGGGGCAACTGCTGTGATCAACCTCCACTGGCCCGGGATGTTTGCTTTCCTGTCTAGTGCTGCTTTGCTCTACTGCTGCTTTATTTTGTGAGAGCAAGTCGTGAAATAGTTTCCTGTCAGCTCAGCTTGGGATGATGGAAAGCATGAAACTGAGAAACAACACAGCTCTTAAATTTATGTTTGTTTTGTTGTTTGATTGTTAATTTGGTGTACAAAGTAAATGGAAGCAGAGAGACAGGATTTCTTTGAAGAGGAGATAGTTTACAAACTGTTTTGATAGCTGAACACTGAAGTCTAGACTCATGCAAGTGTAAGAAGTGGAGGAAGAATCTACAGTTCAGAGGAATGTCTCTGCTATCATGGTTTTGCCTGTAAAACTATACAAACAACAACACACAATGTTCTCTTACTGAAGAGACGTATTTTTACACATTTGAAATGCTAGTTACTTAGAATAAATACACATTATTCAGATTTCATTTTCCTGTGATATCACTATCAATTTATCACAAACATTAGTGTAATCTGTTAAAACAGGAGAGATTTGGGGGCTCTTTAAGTGGACACAACTAAGTCAGGCCTCAGTTTGTCCGTTCTTAATTTTGAAGGACTTTGGCACCAGTTACATTGCAGTAGAAGAGCCAGAGTAGGAGGTTGAAATCTGAGCTACTTTATTACTGTCATATTTAAAGTGCATATAAAAATAGACTTCATTAGTAATTGAAAACTGGAATATCTGTTTAAGTGTAACACTGCTGCCACAACTTTCTTAAGGGACAAGGTAAATCATTGGAGTGGTAGAATGAATTTATGTGGTTCAGAAGGGGAAGGTGGTCTGAGGACAGTTGGTTGTCCCTTCTCAGTTACAGATATGTCAGTGTTTCAGAGCTTTTCTCCTCCCTCTATTTCCCTGGTAATGCTGGTAATTCCATAGAGAATTAATTGGCTTTTGAAGGTGAGGAGTTGAGAACTGGTAGAATTTTGCAGGAGCCCTAAATATTGGTTTGCAATTAAAAATTCTGTTGATTCAGTTCCTTTCCTGGAGGCTGTTGCACCTCACTTGTTAATCCCAGTGCTGCAGTGATTCCCTCTCTGAAGCCCTGTGTTAATGTGAATCCTGTCCTGCTGAAGGAGGGGTCGAATGTCACAGCTCAAGAACAAAAAAATGCTCAATCCACTTTATTATTTTCAATTCCTTCCTTCTGCTGTGCTTGGTCATTAGAAGCACTATAAACATTCTGTGCTTGTATCTGTTACTTAGCTAGATAGAAAGTTTTATTAGGAAATTATCTCCCACACGAAAGTCAGTCCATTTGGCTCCCACACAAGTTGTTAGTGTTCATTTAACCCAAATTGTACAGGGTTCTTGACTAATGTTGTCCCCAACATGATGTTTCCTTGTAATGCATGATTTGCATTTCTGTTTTGTCTCCTGAAGGAAAGTTCAGGCTTGCTTGTTCCTGCTGTTAATTATAACAAATTCTGGCAAGTTTAGGAATCTGAAAAGCCTGTCAGATGTTGGCCTTAAGGGCTAGTGTCCCTGAAGTTGGATGTAATTTGCTCATAATAAATTGCTTCAATAAGACTTTGTTTCTTAGCTTAATTACATAAGTCCTTTGGGAGTTATGCTAATGTGAAATTAAGGGTCATGGGACCACCAGAAACCTTTGGAGGTTATGGTGATAAAATCCAGCTGTTTCTTCTCACAGTCAACCTCCAATATCTCATCCTTATCCAGTGGTGTTCTTATGTGATTGCTGTGACACTGTAGATTGGGGGAAGAAAAGTTGGGTCAGTTGCATTAAACTATGACATGAATTGGATAATTAAATACTAGTAAGATTACCTGACTTGGTTGACTGTGTGCATTACAGTGACATCTGCAGATGTCCTGAATACCCAGGATAAAAGGACTTCATATCAATGTGTGGGAATCATGACCTTCCCCAGGATAGCACCTGAAGTAGAAGATCACACAGCCCTGAGTGAGGCTGAACTAAGTCAAACTCAAAAGGGAGGGTGAGATTGTTGGAGAAGACACTGGGTTTCACAAAGGTGGGAAATAATGACAAAGTTTAGGACCTTCACATATGGGGATTCAATTTAGAGTGGTCGAAGAAGACCAGAGTGGGAAGTGGTAAGAATCAGCTTGCATTGGAACTTGGGCCTGAGGTGGAAAGCCAGAAGCAACGCTCAGATATTTGAGGAGGGAATTTTGTTGTCTAAGTAGAGTTGTAGAATTGCTGCACTTTAGGTTTGGTGGTGGGAAGGTGTTTCTTTTGAAATACTTATGTCTTGAGTTTTGATTGGTTTGTAGTTTTCCTTAATAATTTATAACTGAGTTATAAGTAACATCAGTAAAGACTTGTTTGTTGCTATGCAGAACAGCCCATGTGCTATGAAGAAAAAGAAACATACACTGTACAGTGCACAGAATGTTTCAAGTATCTCTTAAAGCTGGATCTTCAGCTCTAACTGAATATGCATACCATAGATGCTTTTTATAGGAGTCTAGTACAGAAAAAGACCAGATCATCTGGCTTCCAGGCATTTGTTTTCTAGATACAGTTTTGCATATTGTTAGAATGATCCACTTAATAGGAAATGCCACTCAAAAGAGGATTCGTACATCATGAACATTATAAGCATTTAAGACAAGGATAATACATCTGTCCTTTTAAGATATTAATAGTACACTTTTAGGTGCTCATATAGTCAATAACCTTCATGTAGTGGCCTCGATAGTATCCTTAGAGAAACAGCCCTGCAAAATCCTTTCTTCACATTAAAGCAAGAGAAAAAGAAGTTCTTTTAGATAACATTGATTTCTTTGTGGTTGGTAAAAGCATTGCACATAAACCTGAAGAAAATGTCTACATGTACCATCATTCCAGACTCAGAGTCCTTAACTTGCCATCTTATATACTTCACTGCCATCTAACAGCTATAGCTAGGAGCAGGTTCTACCAGAAACCTCTTGGCAACAGCTGTGTTTGCTGCTCCATGGCCAAGAGATGGACTCGTGCCTGGATGGAGCCCTCATCCAGCTCTCCAGCTGATGGTGTGTGGTCATGTTGCTCCTTTTACATGTGGTTTGGTGAAGGGCTCTGTGCATGACAGAACCACACACAGCACCTTACAGATTTCTGCATCCAAGCACCTCAAGACCTTAGGGATCTCTTCTCTCCTCTCCTTCCCTCCCCCTCTGCAAGCACATACACATATTTGTGTGAACAGGCTTTTAAAAGTCCTTAAGGCAATTTCTAGTATGTGATAAAGGACTGTTTTTACAGCAGAATGCTTACAAATCAATAATCCTGTAAAGATGAAAAACCAATAGGGGGATATCTGCTTTGGCAGACAACAACAAAGATGTATGTGCTGTAACAATTTATTTGCACATTCATTCCTCCAGATACCCCTTACAGTTACAGGTCAAAGTCTTCCATGCATCTGCACTGCTGTCCAAAAAATGTCAACAACCTAAATGGACCACCCAGCCTGTGTTATATTTGTATTGTAGGAAGGCACTTCTGGTCCCTTTTCACAATAGGATGACTATCCAAATTTGTGAGGACTTCTATCCTCACGTCATGCAAATCTCTGTCCAGGCATACTGCGGTTACTGCAGTACCCCTTGCAACTGATAAATGCAAATGGTTACCAATACACACTGCACAGGATTTCACATTTACAACATGCAGTATATTACAGTAATCATGCCCAATATTTTTACCACTTGATAGTTGTAAGAAATCCCATAAGGCCATTTGAGTAGTGGAGTTTTGTTTGTCCTTAATGTTTGCTCAGTAAGTTTGTCTAGGGACAAATTGAGGAAATGGGGGAGGGGAAGCAGGGGGGAGGCAGTTTGCAACAGAGCTATCTGGAACTCTGTGAGACTGCAGAAAAATGAAGGGATACAAAATGGAAAGCAGCATTTTGTTCTGAGTCTTCTGCCCTATTACACTTTTTAATTACAGGTCATTGCTTAAACTAAGCATACCATCTCCTGGAGATGCTTTGGGAAATCACAATAATTCAAATTTTGTCATCTAGCAGCAAACGAAATTTAGATTTTAAAAAGGATAAGCAGAGAGGATTACTAACTTTAAACAAAATTGCATGATGGATAACTTTATGATGTCAAAGTTACTGCATCTGACTATTGAATGAGTAGACTGCTGCTGAGGTAGAGGGTATGTTTTCAAGCACAGCCTTTTACAGTTAGCAAGATGCATTTTAGGGCAATTCTTCCATGTTGTACATGATAGTGGTCCACCATTTCAAGTGTGTAGGCCAGATGGTTTCTAAGTTCAATGAAGTGTTCAGGGTCTGAACATAAGGAGGGAAGGTTTTTGAGCACTGAAGTTAGGCTTCCAAGTCAGTTACAGTCAGACTTTTTTGGTGTATTTGTAACTCAGTGTTTTTGTAACTCAGTCATGTTGTTTTGCTTTCTTCTTAGAGTTTCTTTGTAAGGAATGCCCAAGAGTTCATATTTTCATTGACCGAATTGAACTGAAGGACATTCCTGAAGAGCAGATGTATATGAGAAGGTGGCTTCATGAACGTTTTGAAATAAAGGATAAGTGAGTAGAAATATGTAGAACTTTCTGTTTCAAGAGTCTGTCTTATTTATTTTATTTTAACAAATATACCCATGATTTCTGTGTTACCAGTAGTGCCAGCTATCAGGCTCTCTAAAGATGGGTGATGTTGGTACTCCTATTAATATAATATAATACAATATAATACAATACAATATAACCTTGTGGTTAAACCTTTTTGTTCAGGAGGTTGGGACTCCTCGGGTTTTGACCTTCTTTACATTGAAGAAGTGTGAGTCCATGTTCCAGGCATGACTCATATTAATCTGAATACTCTCCATTCATCTTGTAGTTAAGTCCTGTGCAGGAATGTAAAATGCCTGTGGTAGGCAAGCAAGAAAAAGCAGTGTGATTCTGCCCTTGTGATCAGTGTTAAGTTGGAGTGATAGAGGGGCAAGGTCTTGTTCTAATCTCTTCTGCCAAAATTGTTTACAAACCTTTCATCCAGCAACTGGATAAAAACAGTTAACCCCAAAATTCCTACCTTCACTGGGGAAACGAGATGAAGTAGGAGTTTCAATAGTTCATTTTTGAATTGTGGCAGAAGTAAAGTGCCTGGCTTCCTCCAGCATCTCCAGATAAGGTCCCTAGTGAGTATATGCAGCAGATCCTTGGGGACCTTGTTCTCCAGAAGGACTTTGTGCCTAAATGCAGGATTTAAGTATTGTTTGAGAGATTATGGTTTAATTTGCCAGATCTGAAGTCCTGCTTAAGGGAGCTGAATCTGTTTACTTTCTAAATGCTTGAAAACTTTGAGTGAGACAGAAATTTCCCTGGTTCTTCAGTTCTGTTCGGCTTTAATATTGTTCTACCAGTGTCACACTCCATGGAAGTAAAAAATGTATTCCTTTCTCCTGAGAACTTTGAATTCATATAGACGTTAACATGACTATCTGTAAACATGGCACTGTTACTAAAGTGCCTTAGACATTTACGATAACTAAAAAGTTTTTCTTTACTTTACTTTTGAAAGATAGAAAGTCTGAATTTAATTTAAACAGATAAGGAGCTGATACATCCTATAAAAGGCTATTCAGTGTCTGTTCTTTTAGTTATCTAGTAAAGATGAACAAAACTGAATCATCCATGTGTCATTGTAAGCTCCTGTTCACTGGAACATCTTTCCTGGGACCAAAGCAGTCTGTCAAGCAAATTTAGAGATAGTTAAAATAAAACCTCAGAATTTCCAGACCCATTTATTACTGTTTTTTAAAACTGGGAGGAAGAAAGTTACTACTAAGCCAGTGACGTAGCATCTTACTGTTGCACATTTAACTTCCAATATATTCAGTGTCTTGTGAGTCTTTGTTATTTATTAGTTTATTTTATGAAGGTATTTCTTCTTCCTCCTCCTTTGATGCTCAGTGTATTGTTTTGTCCTACAATATTGTCCAGTGCTCTGGGCTTTTCTGCTAAATGCTGAATGAAAACAATTCTTGTCAACTTTTACATTCACTGGTGCAGTTGGTCCACAAGGAAAATATGGCCTTAATGCTTACAAGGGTTCAAGTTGAGTATTTTGACGTGCATCATATTCATAAGTTGTACTTATTGCTTGAACTTGTTACAGAGGAGCTCCTGCATATTATGAGATCATTTGTTAAAAATGTTTGGTTAGACGCAGTTACTGGATGAAAGTTTGGTTGCTTAAAATGTCTTAAGCTACTGTCTGACTTTGACCACCTCTTTTTTCTCTGCTTATAGGTTACTAATAGAATTTTATGATGCAAAGGATTCTAAAAGAAGAAATAAGTTCCCGGGGAAAAGTGTCCATTCCAAACTAAGCCTCAAGAAAACTTTGCCATCTTTGCTGTTTTTAGGTGGCCTGACTGCTAGTATGCTTCTGACAGAATCTGGAAGGAAACTCTATGTAAAAACATGGATATATGGAACTTTAATTGGCTGCCTGTGGGTTAGCATTAAACCATAAGCAGATGTTAGTCTCCAATCAGTGAAATGTGCAGTCTTTTCTTGCACATTGCACCAAATTTTTTCCTGAATTTATAGAAAAAAAAGTGTAAATAAAGCCTTATTGATTGAATATTGGAAATAATAGATTTTGTGACTTAAGCCTCTGTGTGGTTGGTTTGGGGAAAATAAATGTAGATTTTCAAATTTGCTACTGATTTTTGCTGGAATAATGACAGATAAACCAAGTCATATGATAAATTGCTTTCCCCATGAACTAACATCTATCTCTCTGCAGATTTGAAGAAGTATGAGTTACGCATAAGGGTGTCTTATGTGGACCTGTGAATGTATTTACAGAGATTAATTTAGGGTATATATTTATTCTTCTGATATTCATGTTGAATTTTTGTTACTCTTTGGTGCATTACAGCAGCTCAGTTGCATTTATCCCAGCTGTATCACAACTAAAATCAAAACTTTTTTTTTTAGTTTTGCTCTTCAGTTTTCACTGAATACAGTGTTCTTTAAAAGGGACTGTGTAAGCTGGCAAATCATGAGATGTTACCAGAAGCAGAATAAAATGTTCCTGAGAACTATTGTTCATGGGGAAGAAGCTCTGTTTATCTAGTGCATGATTTTTGATTATATTGCAGTATTAGGTGATTATTTTACATATACAAAACATTAAATTGTACCAAACAAACAGCTTATTTTGCGCACCTGGTATTTGTGCTTAAAAGGAATGTGTGCAGTGTAAGGAAATGAGAAGTTTTTGTTTCTGGCCAGAACCCTTGTAGCCTCCCTTGTGTCTGCATTACCCCTTGCATCATGAGTGTTCAGTTGAGCTCACACTCCTTCATGTGTACGTGCCATAAGCAGAAGTTTCCTGTTACCTCACAATTTTCTGGAAGCAAACCTTGTTGTTTGGGAAGTGCACAGAATCACTGTAACTTCAGGAGCAGTAACGAGGAACCTTCAGGTGTTCCTGCTAAATCTGGAGCGTGTGCCTTTCCCACTAACCTGATTTAGCCTGCTGTTTCATAGGCTGGCAGTCATCTCTGCTGTAGTATCCCACTGGATTATGAGTCATTCTAGGCCATGCTGACTGCACTTGGGTTGAAGTTATGGGGTTGATATATCTGATTTGCACAGTAGATAATAGTCACCGAAATGCATATCCTATCAGTATTCCACCTGCTTGAAAATATACCTTAAAAAGCAAAATCAACAAACCCTATGAAAGTCTGTGGTTCCCAAGGCTGGTATATTTGTTGGGGAAAGCCATTTCCTTTGAAGGGAACTATGTCTAAGTCTATATGTATAGCAATGGGGTAGGAAAGAAGATGTATTTAATCTTCTTTCAGTAGAGTATTGGACTCCCTGTATCAAAATTTAAAAAACTAGAGAATATTTTTATATCACACTTGCAAGCTTTAAATGTGCATCTCTTTCTAGCTTCAGTATGATTTGTCTTGCTTTAGAGTCCATTGTGAGTTAAACATCTCTTGAAATTATATCTCAGTTTTTCAGATTCCACCATTGCCAGTTAATTAAAGGTTTTACCTTAGGTGTGGGGTTGTTTTTGGGTTTTTGTTTTTACAGAGTGTTACAGAGGAATTACAGTTCCACCTTAAAATCATTCAGTACAACTTTCAGTTTGCAGTTTTGTGTCCTTCCATAATGGATTTTGTCACTGGAGTTATTTATATCGATGATTGATTCAGGATATGTTGATGAACCATTTTAAAAACAATGACTGGGAACAATGTTGAAAAACATTATTGTTATGAGGCTGTGAAAAAAAAAAAAAAAAAAGCCATTTTATGTAACAGCCAAATGTGCTTACATGTAGTTCTTCCTATTCTCAGCTGACTGTTACCAGTGGGTATGACCAGAAGGCAACGTTCCTGTGTTAGTGTGAGTTTTTTCAGTAGTGGAATGAAATTTTACTCTGACATGACTAAATTTCTTTGTAACAGCTAAGAATAACATTTAATTATACATCAAAAATAAATGCAAACTGCTTAATTCATTTGTAGGAAAATAACTGCTATTTTGGAGAGCCTAATTACATGAAATATTGGATCTCTCTTGCTGTTTAAGTACCAGGAATATAATTGACACAGTGCAGCAAACAAACAGGATGTTTATTTTGAACCTTATTCTCTATGTTAATCTTTTTTTTTTCCTTGCCATTAATTTATAAAGTTTTGAAACTGTAATTTGCTGATGTATTTGGCATTGGGAGTATCACATGCTATTTCTAAATATGCACTGATATTAACTTGAAATATTTCTCCATTAAAATAAGAAGAGCCAGTGCTCATTCAACTTTTCTGTCCTGTCTGCTTGTTCAATTTTTTTCTACACTTTCATGTTTGTAATTTGGAACTGTTTAAACAAAGGCTACAAGTGTGGTTTCAAGTCCCTGATGGAAGGACTTGTGTGAGAAGCAGTCAAGTGAAAAAACACAACTTTGCCTTTTTTTCCCACGCAGCCAGAAATGTGTTGGAATTGATCTGTGGTTGTTCCAATGCAACACACAACCAGGTCAGTCAAATTGCAATAGCTTTTCACCCTTGAACACCTACACCATTTGCTGCTCGTTAATTATGTTCATTAATGTGTTAGGATCAGCTTCTGTCCAGGAATTGGCCTCAGTTGTAACATGCCTTGGCCTGACAGCACTGGCAGAGTGTGGACAGACCCAGGGGTGGGGAATAGGTACTGCAAACAAATACCTGAAGCATATCTTGGTAGCAATGCTACCATAGTTGTAGTGATGTGTTATCTCAGAAGGACTTCTGTGTTCAAAAACTGCCTTTGCCAGGTGTATCAGTGCCTCTGATAAGAGCTGTTTCCCTCCCACAAGTACCACTCTATGCATAAGCTGTGTGTAAAACTTGCAGGACCACCACTAAATGCTAGTTCTGCAATGACATCCTTGTGTTTACTTCTGGGGAAGGAATTCAGCTAAGCAAGCATTAACTTACTTGATGGAGAACACAAAAAGTGAAGTGACAAAACATTGCATGATACTGTAGCGAAGAAATGACTGAGGGGGACATGAGGGGCTTCACCCAGATGCAGTCCTTTGCTAACTCCTCTGAAGCATTTTACTGTAATACTTGATTTTATCTCCTTTCAGTTAAATGTAACATACCTGTAAAACTTCTTTTAGTACTTAAAAGGTGGCCCCTGATTGTTTTGGTATTTTAGCATGCAGAGAATATATATACTTACTTCAAGGGAGAGAGAGGTAACTATTTTGTGTTGGGATAATGAAGGTTTGGGATTGGGATAATGAGCAGGTTTGGAAATTTTGGCTTAATGTTAAGAGTGAAAAAAGGATACTTTTCCTGTCACCACCTCCAAATAAAAAACAGTTAATGACAGAAATGTCAACTATGCAGTAGAAAACCAGCTAACAGGTTCAAGATCTTGGCACCTGCTTTATAAATGCTTTTCCATTCTAAATATGGAAACCAACGTTTGGTCCTAACCTGCAATTCTAGATCACTTTTTAGCAGAGTGGCTCTGGTGGCAGGGCTTTGAGCAAACACAGTGGGGTTTTCTCTTGTCCTCATTTTCATGTTCTTGCCTGTCTCATCAGTTTGGGGCTCTGTGGCCCCAGTGAAATGTGCTGCACAATTTGCTGAGCATAAGACAAAAGAAGAAATTGTTACTTTAGTTTGTATAATGGCAAAAGTCACACAAGTAAAACAGCATGTCCAGAGAAGGAAAAGCAACAATAATCTGAAGCAAAGATTAGAAACATCAGCTCCAGGCAGGCATGACCACATCTGACTGATTCCAGGGAAAATTTGTTTTCTGTGTGAGAACCAGTTTCCCTGTCAGCATGGTGAATATTGCTCCCACCTGTCCAGTTTCAGTCCCAGATCTGCAGCCTTACCCTAGGCTGATTGTGCTGTGTTTTTTCTAATGTATTCTTCAGCACTTTTCAGACTGATGAGAATCTTGGGTTTACTTCATTCTTCTGGAACCAAACAATTTCCCTATTTGTTTTCAGCCTGATAAACTGCTGACAGACCACTGCCACCCACCTCTTTCTAACACGTTCTCCTTTAGAGGACTGGCATTTGGTGGGCAAATGCCAGAGGAAAGGCAAGGGTCTGTTGCTGGTGGGCTGGAAGGATGTGTTGCTGTTGAAAGAAGGGGTGTTGAGCTCTGAGCTACTTGGTCTTAGTGGAACGTGTCCCTGCCCATGTCAGGTGGCTTGGAACTAGATGGTCTTTAAGGTCCCTTCCAACCAAACTACTCTGTGAAGTCGGTATTGGACATCCGAGATGGATCTCCCTTCCTCCTGCCTGTGCCAGAGCCTGCTCCTTCACTGACTGACACCTGGCATGGCTTTGAGTAAAGGCAAAGGCCAGACACTCCCGTGAAAAACAGTGACTTGTTCCTGGGTCATATTTGTGATGTGAAAGCTCCATTAGTTAGTCTTGTACAAACTATTCCACAGACTTTTATCTTCTGTGGGAACTCAGTTTTTGAAGGACATTTTGATGCCTTTGTTTGTATTCCCTGTGTGACTAATTCGAACCAGAGCCATTTCAACCTGTTTGCCTGACAGGCCCAGAGAACCTACAGAGGATGCAGATGTTCAGGGGCAGAAGTTGCTGCCAGTTTTCTGGCTGTGGAGTGACAGAGCTGCTGGTCAGAACTGCCGGGCTCCCCACAAAACCTCTGCAGAAAACAGGTCCCTCAAATCCCAGTCCCACCATCACAGCCTGTGAGAGGCACCACCATAGGCTGCCAGTGCAGTTTCAGAGTGGTGGGTCCTAAAACGCACTTGGCTTGTTTGCAAAGTGTCCAGGATGTGGTGTTCTCTCCATAGGGTGGGCTGGGCTTCATTGGTGCTTTGAAGCATGGATGAGCTACGAGTTGCAGGGTTATGCCTACTTTAGGGCATCAAAGCCCAGCCACTGGGATGAGAAGTAGGAGATACAGTCTCAGCAACTCTTGGCCTAAGTAAGACTACAGATATTTTACTTTTCTCACCATTCCATGCCCTCGGGGAGCCCTCAGTGCTGCTTTTCACCAGGCTAGGTTGGAAAAGATTTGGAGATCTGTAGGGCCAGCATGACTGCCAAAGGCATTGGCTGGGTACATGAATGTCTGCATTCAGCTTTGGTCCTGGGGTGTTTCTGAGCTGCCCTAGGAACAAGGTGGAACCAGAGATGGCCACAGCTCACACCAGTCTGCAGGCAGAGGTTACAGGGAGAGGAACAGGGGAAGGGTTACACCCTGAAGTGCCATAGTTTTGAAGTGCCTTTCCATGTTAGGAGTGAGTCTGCCACACCATGGGCACCGACAGATCTTGTCACCACTACAGTTGTTGTGTCCCACGCTCCACACCAAGACCCTCCTTCCCTGTCTTCTTCAGGGACACTCACAAAGGCTGAAATTGCCAAAGCAGTTTTGAATTTCTGGATATAACCAGACCCTGGCCTTATTTAACTCTGCAACTACTTCATCCAGTTGGGACCGCAAGGGAAACAGAATTTAATTTCAAGTTGGCCAAGATGGGAGAGTTGACACTGTAGTGATCCCAAAAAGTATCAAATGCTGTACAACACAAGCACAAATAGAAGAATATGCAGATTTCTCAACGCTGAAACCTGAACTGGAGGTATTAAGTTAAACTACTTTTCACGGTGTATGCATTACAGTCACTGGTTAAGGCTGTCATGGTTTAGCAGGCATTTGCATCTCCTCTAGTGTCCTATTGCACTTCAGGCAGAAACATTATAGGTCCAGAAAATGGCATTGCCTTTATGCTAGTTTGCACCCAAGTCTTTTAAAGTCTTGCATGATAAACAGGCTATAAAATTTTTGCCTCTAATCTGTATAATCTGTGAGTATTTTTTGGCTTCTATAAACTACAAGGTCTTCACCTTTTGTCACATGAGGTATAAAAGAAGTTTATTTGATATCAGGATGCTTTAATAAATTTCTGTTTATCACAAAGGATTGCATTAGTATGGTTGCATACTGAGAAATGTTACAAAGACTTAAAAACACACACACCGTTTTTATAGCCAGGGGAGAGAAATCAAAATGCAGAAATACTCCTTTCTGGAATCCCACACTTGCAGCTAGGACTTGGTTGTAGTCATAGGTGAATAACCTGGTTCACGCAGCTGTTTAAAGACAGAGAAGTAGAAGTTGCTGGTGAAATGGTGTTTTTATTATCCAGAAAAGGAAAGGTATTCCAAAGAGCTGAAAAATAACTCTTCATAACCCATAGTAGTACTGTTGGCACAGGATATGGTATTGTTTTCTAAGTTTAAACAGTAATAAGACATTGAGTGTACGTATCCTGATACTGTGAATTGTATTCCTGACAAAATCACAAGAGGTTCAAGAAGTCTCAATGCTTAGAACACATCCCTTTTTGCACTGCAGGGCTGGAAATGCCAAGTGGCTGCTGTCACTAGCTCATCCTGTGTATCCCTTTGGAATGCTGGCTGCTGCTTTCAGAGCCAGTTGAAATCTAACAATTATTCTTGGCAGCGCAAACACACATGAAAGCAGAGGTGTGACCAGGGACATGTGCCATCACCAAGGATGCAGGCACTGTGATAAAGCCTGGGCAGCCCATCAATTAGCCCTGCAGAAGCCAGGAATGGGAACTCAGGCCAACACAGAGCTGCAGTCACGGTGGCACAACCACGTGCCTGTTTGAAGAGCGGGTCTCAGCGCAAGGGCGGGCACTGGCAGCACCACAGAGGTTACACCACGTGCATGGCAGAGGCAGTGTCTCCAGGGGCCACACCAGGCTCAGCTGAATTAAACAGAGACTTCATATTCCTTTTTTAATATTAGAACAAATTTGAAGTTTAAAAAAAAAGAGTCCTCTCCAAATTGTATGACATCCCGGAAAGGAAGGAGTTCACCTGAACCCTCCAAATTTGGAGTTATTTTGGGATTAAATGATGCCATAAAATAATTGAATAAGGGTTCTGCCAGGCTGCAGGTTCTTTTCCTCTCTTCTTTCCCAGCTCAGGTCAAATCTTTCCACATGCAGTTATAAGTTTCCCTTATTCCTTAGATGCCTGACTTAAAGTAAGCTTAGTTTGGAGGAGAATTTAGGACTTTCATATGCTGGAGAAGGCAACACATAAAGAACATGCACACATCACTGTACTAAGTACAATGTACTTCTTAATCAGGAAATGCTTCCAGGCTCTAGTTTTCTGTTTGTAATATGATGGCAGTGCTCTCCCTTGCATCTCAGAGATGTTCAATGAACACTTTATTTTGTAAAGTTTTGGTGCTTTTTTATAATATTCACCATGAGAGTATCAGAAAGAAATGTGTGATTCTGTCTTCATAGCCAGGTTTATTTACCAAGGAGTCAGTAATGGATGGGAAGACCATCTGAGTGAGCTCAAGTGTTCTTAAATGAGCTCAGAAAAATGTGCAGAGAGGCCAAAATGAGATCCTTCACAACCTTTTCCCACACACCACTTCCCAGTTGCCTCCATGCTTTGTTGTGCTTCAGTCTCCTCTCCATCACCTGATTTCTACCTGTGTTCACACACCTCAGGCTCCCCCAGTTCTCTGCCAGGATTCCTTTTGTCTGTTCCAAGTCTATTCTCCAAATTACCTCCTTCTCTTGCATGTCTCACCTCCTCTGAATGCAGTTCAACTGATGTCCTTCATGTAGACTGGAAACAGTTAAAAAACCAACCAAACAAACAAAAACCCTAAAAATCTGTACTTTCAAGTATCTGGATTTAAAGCTGCTTTGGCCTGAAGCACTTAGGAATTGCAAGTTCTAGGGAAGTCCCACTCCAGGCCCTGGACAATGTCCCATGCTCATGAACTCACCAGAGAACAAAGCCTGCAATTTCTAGCTGGCCTCTGGCAAGCACATGTGAACTGCAGCTGGCTTGGTTTTTATCCAAAGCTCTATGAATTGGCCAAATTTTCACTGGAAGTATAAAAGTCCATCTCAACAATAAGGTTAAGCTTTGTCCTGTTCCAAGGCCCTTTTGCAATAAGAAGAAAAAAAAAAAAACACCACTGCTTTTCAAGGATTTCCAGAGTACTGAGTGGGGGAAGTGGGTTTTTGTCTTCAATCTGGCCATTATTAGGTTAAGAAAAAAAGGTGCTTTCAGAAACATGAACTGTTTTGGCTGAAACTTTGAGGAAAACCCAGCCTTCAACACACACCTGGCAACCAAAGTGTGGCTTAAATATTTGCTAATTGGGCGAAAGTAATAATAATAAATATATATAAATTATAAATAAACCCAGGACTGAGAAGGCAAGATGCATTGGGCAGTCTAAAACTTAGGTTGCACTATCAGCCATGTATGTAAGCTTGCATCTTTCCCTCCCTCTGCCTCAAACTCTGAGAAAATTTAGACTCAAGGATCGATGTGGGATTGGTTGTGGTTTGGATCAGTCTTTGTTTTTAACTGGATGTCTTCAGTGAATCCACTTTATGGCTGCACATATCTCAGATTTGCTTTCCATGTAATGAAGTTTGGCTGCTTGAGCCAAACCCAGTAACATGCCTAGGAAGCTTGGCAATACAAAAGAGGTTACAAAGGTTTAACTAAACCAAAGAGCTGAAGCAGAGAGTAGCTAAGTTGTGCAGAATATCTAAGTGTTTTGTTTCCTCCTGTAAGCAAATACAGTGTTTTGTTCACTGAGTATCAGTTTCTAACACTGTTCCTTGAGTGTACCTTCATTGTCCAGCACTAATGGGTCTCAAGTGCTGTGAATCAGTCCTGCCACCCAGGTGGGGTCAGTGTTGCTATAACCACACTGGCTGGCTGATATTTCTAACTTCTGCCTGGAAGAATTTTGACAGTTTGATTATAAAATGCAGTAGAAACATGAGACTTTAAGGCTGAAGGAAAGAATGCAGGCTTTAATTGAAAAAAGAAGCAATTCCTGTCATGAAGAGGACCCTACAGCACACAGTTCTTCAGTCTTACAGTATGCCAGTACTACATATTAGCAATAGCCACATACCTTGGATGTTCAGGCTCATGGGGTTCACTTTTGGGAGTTTCAGCATCCTCATTAGCCCTGCAGACAAGCTGGCCTGCCAGGGCAGCTGGAGTTTGCATCTTCATGCTGTGTGAGTTGGTTGTGAGAAGCAGAGCTGTAAGACCTGAGCACTCTGCCAAGCCTCATGTCCTTTTCTGTTCTGGATCCAAGAGTTCCTCTTACAACACCTGCCACCTCAGTGACTGTTGAGTTTGCACAGGAAAAGAGCCAAGGAGCAGCTTCGGACAAATAGCAGAGATCTCGGTCAGGAGGCAAGTATCAGCCAAGAGGCTTGTGTTTGTTAAGATGTAATTTGTTCACAACAGCAGCAGCTCAGCCAGCATCTTGGATTAAACCCCAGAATTTGGGCCCAGCTGACACATGCAGTGTGGATGCTGTCTTACATATTGTCTGACACGAGCCTCCCCTTGCTCATATCCACTCCCAAGGCACTGGGCTACTCCGTCCTCTGTGTATTTTGCCTTTTTTACTTCTGTTGTCATCACTGACTTAACTTCAGCAGTGAGCACCGGGGTACCAGCTACCGTTTTCCCCTGAAAATGAACTCAAATCACCCGTCCTCCCAGCAAGCCACAGTCACCAGTGGGTGACACTCCATCCCTGCAAGCTCAGTCTCTGTTGGAGGCAGGAGCCTGGGGCTGCATGCCCCATCTTAGCCTACTTCCCATCCCCAGTAGCCCTGCAGTGACACGGGCTAGCTCAGCTTTTTGAAACATTTCACACCTAATTCCTGTCCTGGGAGAAGCTCTTACATTGAGCTACACAGGAGGACCAGAGAACTGTGATAGTTTGTAAGGGGGCTAGAGCTGTAAGGGGGTAGTTATTATCCAGGCACACTCCAGGACTGCGGCCGTGCCCCTCCTGGCATCTGCCCTGGCACTCTGGCCAGCGTGTGCCTCTCGTGCCCACGGCAGGCACACCAGCACACAGGGAATGCATGGGTGTTTGGGCTTAAGGACTGGCAGCTTTTTCTTCCCGTTATCTAGTGTTTTCCCACATCAAGACGCAAATACAGAAGGGACACACTGGTTCTCATCGCAATGAAGTCAATCCCAGATCTCTCTGTGTGGTTTAGAATAAAGCTTCAAACCTGAGCTGCCCTGCATGCACGGCTTTGGTGCCTGTGGCTACTCTAAGGTAGCCAGTGCATATAAAGAAAGCACTTTCTGTAGGACAGATGTTCCCTCAGGACTCCTGTGCCGGAGCGCTGGGGCGCCCGGGCTCTTTCCACCTGCCCTTTGCAGGTAATCCTGCTTTGGCCAAACAAGCCCCAGGCGCAGCCACTGCTGAGAGCCG
>VYXD01015078.1:39693-50229 GCA_013397195.1 Hylia prasina | reverse complement strand
GGAAGGGGAAGGGGAAGGGGAAGGAGCACGGCAAGGGGAAGGAGCACGGCAAGGGGAAGGAGCACGGCCGGCTCGGGAGGAAAGGGCAGCGGGCGCTCGAAGGCAGCTCCATCCCAGCGCTTGCATTTACCACCATCTCGTGGCGAACCAGCAGATCCCTGCGCCGGGCCGTTCTCACCATCGCCAGCAAAGGGAAGGAGCAGAGAGCTGATCCTCGCATTTTACAGCCAGCGCTGCCCCGTGAGCCCCGGCGCAGAGGAGAGGCCGGGAGCTCACTGACCGGGATGGACCAAGGGTGAGAGCGAGCTCATTCCCAGGCGATGTGCCCAGCCCAGGACACATCATTCCCCGGCGAGGTGTCTGTCTGACAGACATGAGCTCATCTGCACTCACCAGGCACACAGAACCTGAGTTAGAGACCTGCCTTCCAAGGAGCCCTCCGTCCTGATGGGTGCTGTAAGATACTTCAACTCTGACATAAATACTGTTTGCAGGGAGGAAGAAAAGNTGCTGAGAGCCGCCATCTCCTCTTCCCTGTGAGACAGCGCGTGTGGGAAACTCGGCTGGAAGCGGCCCCGAGAGCCAGGCCTTGGCTCTCACAGCAGGGAGAGTTGGCAGCACTGGGAATAGGGGTCAATAGGGAGGGCAAGCCCGAAGGTGCAGGGCAGGCACTGTAACACCAAAAGGTAAAGGCGGCAGGAAGGGATACAATTAAGCGCTAATGAGAACAGAGTGTGCTGCCTCTATTTGCGGGTGCCTGTAGAGACGGGATGNGATCCCTGCGCCGGGCCGTTCTCACCATCGCCAGCAAAGGGAAGGAGCAGAGAGCTGATCCTCGCATTTTACAGCCAGCGCTGCCCCGTGAGCCCCGGCGCAGAGGAGAGGCCGGGAGCTCACTGACCGGGATGGACCAAGGGTGAGAGCGAGCTCATTCCCAGGCGATGTGCCCAGCCCAGGACACATCATTCCCCGGCGAGGTGTCTGTCTGACAGACCTGAGCTCATCTGCACTCACCAGGCACACAGAACCTGAGTTAGAGACCTGCCTTCCAAGGAGCCCTCCGTCCTGATGGGTGCTGTAAGATACTTCAACTCTGACATAAATACTGTTTGCAGGGAGGAAGAAAAGATCGTGCCTGCTCCTTTTTCTGTGGGATGGTCCAATAAACAAAACCAGTGACAGTAGCAGAAGACAGGTTCGCAGAAGAAACCAAGAAAATCAGATTAGAAAACAGAATTATATATAAGGGCAGAAAAGGAAGAGGACTGCCAAAATGATGGAGAATATTTATGATTTCCTACTGAAAATATGTGACGCAATTTTGAGCTTCAGTTTAGCTGCTTGTAGAAACCAGTGACAGTAACACGCCTTAATGCACCATGCTTTATGTAGGAAACTCACTTAATGCACCATGGACTAATTTCTATATTTGAGATTCTCCCTGGCGTGATGATGAAACAGAAGTGGTCTCAGGAGGGGTGTGGTATGGGGGTCAGTGAGCTGCAATCTGAGCCAGATCGAAGGAGGCTGAGGAGGACTAAGGTGAGGAAAACCCGGCCATGCTCAGCGGGTGCCCTCGGAAAACAAAGTATCCAAGCAAACACTGGGTGTCTCTCATGTGGTTTACCCATGCAGAGCCTAGTTAGCTGGGCCTCAGTTTCCATGTATTGACTCACCAGAACATTCTGAGTTGGAAAGGGTCCACAAAAATCATTCAGTTCAACTCTTAAGAGAATGGCCCACACAGGAACTGAACCCACAACATTGTCATTATTAGCACCATACTTGGACCAAATGAGCCAATCTCACAGAACGAAATACTTCCCCTCCCACCCCCCATCTCCCACTTTGCTGCAAAAAACAGAGAGAAGAGAGATGCCTGTGCTTTGACTTCTATCTCCTCCAGAAAAAAAAAGGCTTTCTCATCTCATTTTTGAGGGATCCCTAGTGTGGACTGTTTTGCCTTTGGACTCTGTGCCAAGCCCTCTGCATTCCTTTGCTCAATTCTTGGCTGTCCCAGCTAGAAAAAGGGTGTCTGATTTAAATCTGTGGGTGGTGATCAGCATGTCCCCAAGCTATAGCTGTGCAGACAAAGCATTTGGCATCACACTTGTCTCAGATAACTTGAGACATCCATGATATACACAGCTAGAGCAGATCTGGACTCCCTTATACAAGACAGAGGAGTCCAGACCCTTTTACTTCTCTATACTGTCACTTGGGAAACAAATGCATGTCCAGTGTTTCCCTCATCAGAACAATTTTAGACATTGATTCCAGGACAAGATGAAACAGAGCCCAGTCTGATTCATTATATTGGCTATGTCTGCAGGCTGTAAGGAGAGCCCAGCCTGATTCATCATAGTGACTATATGTCTGTATGGGCAGCCCAGCCTGAGCAGCTCAGGTTGCGGACACCCGTGGTGGAGGATGACTGCCTTGAGCCAGGTGGATGCTGGGTCCTGTCCCTCTGCTTCCAGTGGGGCATCAGAGATGCATCAGAGCCCCGGGGGAAGGGCTGCAGGCAGTGTAGCCACCCCAGGGCAGAGGGGTCCCCTCCTACCATCCTCTGTCCCTGGCCTAGGCATAGAGGTTGGCATGGGGTGCCAGCCTCTCAGGAATTGTTAAATCTGAGCTGCCAAAGCAATGTGTGTGGTTTGGCTTGTGTCTTGAGATCCTCTCACAGGGTATCCAACCCCCTTCCTTTTGGGGATGGGAGACATCTCCCCTCTTGTCAGGTCTGCTTCCTCTGCCTCCTTATTTTCTTGATATCCAGCTGATATGGAGCTACTTGTTTTGTCCTGTGGACACCAGCAGAAGCTGAGTTATATTTAGCAATGTTCCCATACAAAAGATCTGTCTTGTTAGGCAATGTTGGATGTACTGCATCTAGTGAACTACATGGCTAAGTGCCATACTCTGATCCAGAAATTTCTATTGCTCAAGCGAACAGGAAACCCAGAAAATGCAATTATGTGCCTTAGAAAAATCTAGGCCGTGGGTAGATCTATTTCTAAGTTATTTCAGCAACTTCTAAAATACATTTCAAGGTAGTCAGTGGTGCACTTAGAGGATGATCAAGAAACAAACCTTGAAGCTTAACACCCTTATTCACACTGAAAGTTGGCACAGTGAGACACCTGGGGCTGTGGGCTCTGCACAGGGTTCAGCTGTGACACATCCCCATTGGGTTCAAGAGTGAATTACTCCTATCTGGTTTTCAACAAACTTGCATTAAAGTCACTGGACTGTTACAAGTTTTATTTCTCCTCTCAGGCAAGATCACTTGCTCTGTGTTGCTAATGATCTCCTAAGTGTTCCTCTTGTTTAACTCTCAGTGCAGAGTGATGCATGATGAAAGCAGGGCTGTATTTTATTACATTATAATAGTGTTTCTCAAACTCCTGTAATGAAATACCTGCAGCAGAGCCAGAATGTCCAAGGCATCCTGGTGTGTATTAAGCAGCATACCATATGCAGCTGTGAGTTTTTCTATCTGTGCAGCCTATGGTCAATGAGAACCAAAGAGCAGAAAATGGAGGAATTGGTCTAGTCTCACATTAGAGGACTGGGCAGAGCAGAGCAGAGCTTTGCAGAGCTCACTGGGGCCTGTCTTCTTGAGTGAACTGTGGAAGGACAGACAAACCAGCATCACCTCTCTCAAAACAGAGCACCATTCTAACTTTCATCCTTGCTAACATACTCACTGCAACTTACAACTTCCTCACCTCCACAATGTACCATTGAGCACATGCTTTTACTGCTTAGAGAGAACATAACTCATATTGCCAACAGCTTGGTTTATATTTAGTTGTTATTAAAAGCTGGGGGAATCAAATAAAAGACACTATTGGCTCTGAGAAGCTCTGCTCTGCAGGCAGTCAGATGAGATGACCTTGAGAGCGCTCCCATTTCTGGTTGCTGCAGTAATCACTGCTGCTGGGAAAATGAACAGGATGAATTCAGCACACAATTTCATTACATTTTTCTGTGCTTGTGGGTTTTCTTATGGAAAAGCACTCCACATTCTCAGCTTTCTACTTCATTTCTCTGTTCAGTTGTCCTAACAGTTTCAGTCATCCTTATTTCATGCTGTCTTCCCTCTTTTTGTTAGCCAGACACACAGTGTATCTTTTTGTGTGTTGTTTTCTTGTATGCTTGCTAATTCTGTTATTTTATCTTTGCTCTTCCCTCTTTTACTGCTCTTCACTTTGAGGTACTCTTTCTCCCCCCTCCCTTTTTTTTTTTTTTTTTTTTTTTTTTTTTTTTTTTTTTTTTTTTTTTTTTTTNTGGACTGGATCTTTATTTTTTTGCATGTAAAACCTGTTGCATTTCTTAAATCTCCAGTACAATCTCTCTACCACTTATACTACATTGACTTCATTGATTTCAGGAGAACTGGAATGGATAAGAGGATAATCCAGTTTGGAAGAGATCAAAAGCCAGATAGTACAAAGTGGTAAAATGAGGAAGAGAAAGTTTATAATAATCTTTAGGGTAGATGTTCCTGGGTTGCAAAGGGAAAACTCTGCCTGGATCTGCTAGACCCAGGAGGAAACATGCTGGCATGACTGCAGTGTGCAGCTGGGCATGCCATAAACTCACTTGAGCCATGCATACACCACTTCCCAGCATTCATACAGAAAAGCAATGTATTTGTCCGCAGTCCCACACTACAAGTGGATTTTGGCCTGCAGCTGTCTGAGGAAACTCACATTATACAACCTGCATTTGATCACCTTTCCCCCTTGTCATTTGATTTCCCTTTTTCTCTGTCAGTGCTGGAAAGCTCTTTTTTTTCCCACTATATTTGTCTCTGGGCTATGAAACGCAAAGAACATCTCTCCCTTTGTTCAAATAATCTGATATAATTTGTTAAGGACAGAGAAGTAATAGGATTAGGGAGACTACTTTTATTTATGAAAACAGTGCCATCAGCCCAGCTCTAGTGTGAGGCAGTTATACAGCTCAGCAGCACTTTCCACCTCCATAGGTTATTCCTTGGCTTGTACTTGGGTCAGCAGCACAGTGGCTTAATTGCTAGACTGTGCAAGAAAAAACATGAGACCAAAATTAAAGGACCAGACCTAACAGCAAGAAGTCTCTGAGCCAGGCTGTCAGTTATTTCAGTCACCTTCCTCATGACAGAGCTAGCAGGGCTGGTAAGGCTGCCAGCAGTGTGACAGCAAGTAGGGTGAGGCTTCTATTCCAGTCTATTGGCATGCATTCTTAAAGGTTGTGTTTAATCCAGACTAATATAGCCATGATGTTTTACTATCTCAAACATGCTCATCCTATATAATTCCCATTAGATGTGTTCATAGCCCCCTGACATAGATGTCATTCCAAGCCCCTTCAAAGTCCCCAAGACATCAGGATAAACATATCCCCTCACTGGTCTGATGGCTCCAGTCAAAGAACAATTTTCTATTGTTCAAATGCTCTCTCCAACATAATGGTTTAAAAGCCAAAATAAACCCAAAAGCAAAAGAAGAACATAAACTAGGAGGCAGGCAGGCCCTGTAAGACTAGCTTTGCAAAGCTGACCTGCTGAATAGCCTATGGTGTCCCAGCCCAGCCCAGGGGATGCTGGCCATGCTATGGGTTTCCATCAGCCTCTGATCACTGCAAATAAAGAGCACAGCCCTCCCCAGTGGTGACAGAAACTATCAGGGATCACACTCTATATTTCACATTGCTGCTAACACAAAATCAGAACGCCTGTCAACACTGAAATTGTTGTAAAGCTGAAAAGTGGATAAAGTGGATAAAGCTGTGGAAGTGGATACAATGTAGAAGTATATTAAATCATGGGTTTTTTAAAATTGCATGGTATTACAGATTTCTCAAAATAGCTGCACTAAAAGTTGTCTTGACAACATTCTCAGTGAAAATGCAGTAATTTTGTTTCTTTTACCTAGAGCAGATCATAATGGGGATATGAATATACCATCCCTTAAGCAGAATTGCCAGCTTCTATACTAAAATAAATTGCTCCTTTTCACTTTACAATGGATATAGTTTTCATAGCAAGCATGTTTAAGAGTTAATTTTCCTAATGAACACAGATAGCAGCCTGACTTTCCCATGGTGCCCTGGAGATGCAGTAGTGACTTCCCTTTTCTTGTCTAAAGCTGTCAGAATTGTATGTGCTGACTAAACTGGAATTTTGCTTCCAGCTTTCCACCTGTCCCCATGCATGTCCCCATGCATGTCCCCATAATTTCTCATTGTTCCATCAGTTTACATAATTCCTCATGCCACAGCCCATAGATCCCTGCATCTTGCTGCTGCTGCTCAGGAGCAAGACGGTCACTGCGGGCTATCCTTGGCCAAGTACATCAGGGAAGATAATGTTTTCTCCTGTCTACCTTTTCTCAAAGAAAAAATTGACCAAGGTTTGCAGAGAGGCTTCATTTAGGCACCAAACATGCTCAAGTGGTTAAAAACCAGTTTTGGTACTTGGTGATAACTTTCAAATTCTACCTCCATGACTCTCAACAGGGTGATGCCTTGGGAAAGCTGACCTGCAACAGAGACTGGACAGAGCCAGAAAAGAAAGTAGATATTTATTAAACGCCTTAAAGGATACACCTCAGGCAGTACAAGAGCCTGACCAGGGCTACACCCAAAATGGTCACAAAATGGATGCTCAGGCACAAGGTCTTACACTTTTGTAAGTTTTGGTCCAGTTGTATATTGGGGTTTAGTTGTCCAATTACAGCTTCAGATTATGAAGACCCATCCTTCTTGTTTCCTCTCTTCCGTCCACCATTGTTTATGCTCTTGGGCTTGAGAGTTGTACTCATTGTCTTTTCACCAGGAAAAGGATTTGTTTTGTCTACCTACTCTGTGAAGAGATCTTACTAACACTTAATATGAGGCTCAGAACTGCATCCCTAGGTAGCACAGAATCTGAAAAACATGAAAGCTAAAACTTAAGGCATCAGGGCATTTAAGTTTCATAATTCTTCTTGCCTCTCATGGAGCTCAGGGCTTCCATAATCACAGCAAAGTTGAGGTGGAACCTCAGAAATCATCCAGTCCAAGTCCAGGATCATCTAGCAAGGTCACTTACAGCAGGTTTCCCAGGACCCTGTCCAGTTGGGTTTTTAAAATCTCCAAGGCTGGTTCATGGGGTGCTAGGGTTTAATGTACCACTTTGGTGTGCTTGCTGAGCCCCTGCATGCAGGCCAGCAGCTGACAGACCTCTTTTCTCTACTCAGCTACTGTTGAGAGAGATAAGGTATGGAATTCCAGCTGCTGAAGCAAGGGAGGCAGGTTGGGGTATGTTAGGAATTCCAGAGTAGCAGGTAGGAGACTATCATCCTGGACTAAGAGGGGGTTTCTAATAAGAGAGGGATACATGGGGTTTATGTACTAGTGTAGTGGGATAAGACTGTATTAAAGAAAAGGTGAGGTTGGAAGTGTGTCTTCTTGAGGTTTTTTTTGCAGCCCACCCAAGGCATGTTTGGAGAAAAGACAATTTCTCTCTTCTCCTTGTTCTTAATCTGAAGTCCACGCATGCCAGAATGACAGGGTCCCTGGGTTAGGACTCTTTTTGTGTTGCCTCACTTTTCCTTCCTGGAATCTGTTTTCTTCTAAGCTTTGTGCTTTCAGATGTTTCAGCTGCAACAATTTTTATCTGGTTTGTATCACACAGGAAGTCTAATGGTACATCAGCCTTTCAACTGCCGCCTGTTTGATCAGGTGCACAGAGGTAGTAGGGAGAATTCTGTACAACAGCTATCTCCCAGCTCCAGAGCTAGAAAAGAAAGATGTTGTTTCCCATCTTTGCTTCTAAAAGCCATGGTTTTCAAACAGCCTTTTGATCTGACTTTCACTGACTGCCAAGGCAGCCAGTTCCTGGCTTGCATACACTTGCTCTCCCTTGCCTACTCAGGTCATTAAACTGCAGGGCCTCATTCACTGCTCTTGTTCATTTCAAGATGGGAAACTACAGCTTCCAGGAAGGTTGGTAATGCTACTGTGCCATCTTTGTAAAGTTTCATGTCTGCTTTCCAAAGTAACATGTAAATCCATAGAGAGCTGTGCCACTAACATTCATTTCTTCGTCAATTAATTGCACCAAGAAAACCAATTCTCAGTCATTTCAATGTGACATAAAGTATGTCTCAAGAAAACCAAAGCATTGATGGTGAGTGCAAAGGGCAAGAAGGAAGAGTGGACAGATAAATAGTGTGGCCTTGATGATTTTAAAACTGTATGAATGTGAGAAGTCTGCATCTGATTAAAGAAATCCATTCCTTGCATCTTCTCTCTCCTTTGCTCTGCTTATAGCAAGGGAGAAAATTCATCCCTGATGTAAACCAACTGAAGTCATTCTGATCTCTCTGTTTTTAATGCTTACTGCTGTGCTTTTTGTATTTATATGAAGAAATAGCATAAAGAAAGAAAAGAGAGAGAAAAATTAGGCAAAGTTATAATAACAAGTGAGATACCAAGCAAAGATTAAAGCATGAAACAAAATGTTAGAACTCAGCGTGGAGTCAAACACACAAAAATTCAGCATTGTATCTTTATATCTCCTCTCCCCTTTCTGTTTGTACATTGTCTTGTTAGACTGTCATCAGCTTGCCATCTCACAAACACCTGGTACATTTTATATCTTAAAAATTGAAAATGCAGAAGGACAAAATTTCACTTTTAAATAAGGATATATTTCACATAGGATATACAAATTCCAACTAACCTTAATGTGTTTGCGTCCAATACAGAAGGAGTTTCTCAAGGAAACTTCTCTTTGGTGTTTGGTGCAGTCTGCCCACTCCATGCCAAGGAAGGCCATGAGAATCCACACTGGAAGAGAAGGGGACCCTCACTTTCCATTCTCACTCTTTGAGTCGAATGTGATGCTGTTCAAATTTGTAAAGTCTGTATATGTATCTCTTTATAAATATGTGTGTTTCTAGGCACATATATCTGTATATAAGTATATATCTATATATAGGTATAATACAGTTTAATCCTATCGAATCTTCCAAATTTGGAGGCAGAAAAAGAATAAGTTTTAGAATTGCAGCTTCACATGGACCCATCTAAGTCACGTCTATGTCTTCTTTTTGTCTGGACCCAAATCTCAATGCCTTTGTATACAAGGTATTTATTTTATTTTATAACACTGCCTTGGGGTAAAGCCCAAGATAAAAGTGAATTGTTCCCTCATTTTCCAGACCCTTTCTGTTTAGGTAAGAATAAAATTACAAGGTTAACTGGTCATGGAAAATCTTACACATTGGACAATAGAAAACTGCAGGGTTTGGGGGCTCATTCTGTTAATGATTAGTAATAAACAGCATCTTTAGTCTTCCTGTCTGGTTATTTTGGATAAGCCAGCACTGTCTTATACTCTTTCAATTGCAAAGCAGACTCCCTGCAGAATGCCAGCCCTGGCCAGCAGCAAGGGCATGCTGTATGCATACCTGAGGAAATCTGCTGCATGGATTGCAGTGTCATAAAGAGGCTTCCATGTAAACCTGGTGTGGTAACTCCATGTACCGAGGTTACAAAGCTCATGTAAAAAGAAAGACAAATCAGCAATGCTGCACTGATGGCTTGAGTACCATGGCAATGGCTCATTGAGGTGTTTGCAGTGCAGACCTGCTCTGCACAAGCACAAAGCAGAAGTCAGGGAGAGGTATAAACTGAGGAGTCCTTAGCTGTTATGAACACACCAAAACCTTCTGTTTTCTCCTTGGGATAAAATTCATGTTGTCTGGATACAGCTGTTTTTGTGACCTCAGCTAAGAGTATCTGCCCAGATAAATGCATGAAAGCTAAACAAGAAAATATGGTTGTATAAGCAAGGTCACTGTCTTCAAACATGAGGTAGATCCCTGGTCATCCAACATGCTTGCTCTGGAGTATTCTGCCATGCTGAGACATGTTAAAGAAAATGTTGGTGGATGGCAGCTATGATTTCACCCATCTGTACCTCAAGAAGGGACCAATTCCAGTGGAAGACAATCCTCATAAAAGAATAGTTTACATAGAGCACTGCAGTATTGGTCACGTCACAAAACATGGCTGACAACTCCCTTTGAAGAGAGAGCAGCCCACCTTCTTCCTCAGAAACATTGCTGAACTTCCTGGCATGTTCAGTAGTTTAATATGAATAGCCTCATAATTTTAATATTTTATACTTACTAATACTGCTATTTTACAGATTCACAGTTTTTGAGGTACAAAGGGACCTCAGGAGATGGTATGGTTCAACCTGCTTGCTCAGGCAGGGTGACCTAGAACTGACTGCCCAGTTGGCTTTTGAATACCTCCGAGGATGAAGACTGCCCAGCCTCTCTGGGCAATCTGTGCCAGCGCTTAGCTACTTTCACAGAAAAAAGTGTTTCCTTGTATTCCAATGTTACCTTCTGTGTTTCACATTTACAGAATCGCAGAATCACTAGGTGGGAAGAAACCTTCAAGATCATTGAGCCCAACCCAGCCCTAACACCTCAACTAAACCATGGCACATCCAGTCTTTTTTTAAACACATCCAGGGATGGTGACTGCATC
>VYXD01015078.1:1339-20069 GCA_013397195.1 Hylia prasina | reverse complement strand
CTGTCCCCTGCATCCCTGGCCCCCGCCTCTAACAAACCTCGTTCTCCGGGGTGCCGTGGCCCCCTAAACCCATCTTTTGTCCTGAGGGGTTACCACCGAGGGAGGAGTGGGCTCGCTGCGAGTTGCTTTCTTTTAATACTAAAGGCTTGACATGAAATGCTGAGTGAGCACTCTTTGCTACCGCCCTTTAACACTGAGGTCAAGGAAACACAGGCTGAGGTATAAAGAAGGATGTGCTTAATTAAGTGTACGCTTAATTTGGGAGGAGAGGAAAGGTATGTCCCACCAGCTGATGGGAGAAAGGCCGTGGTGCTGTAGGGGCTCTCTGGCTGCAGAGCACTGCCATTCATGCCTTTCCACAGCACTGCCAGGGAAGTAAGGACCAGCACCACAACAAAACCTTAAATGCTTTCTGCGGAACAGAAGCCTCACTTCAGACAATGCATCAAAATGTAAAGGTGAAATAAAAGGGGCATAAGATACAGGATAAAGTACCTGTATGTATAGCTTCCCAAAACAGCCTAAGCTTCTGTCTAGAAGCTTTGAATAGACTCTGAAAATCTGTATTTTAGCCTGTGCGGGGTTTGTTACATGCCGCTTGAAACGCTCCAGGTACAGTGTGGTTGAAAGATGAAAGCACTGAGCTGAGCACTCAGAAGACCTGTATGTATCCATAGTGTGCAGTCAGCTCAGCCATATGTCACAAGTGCAACAAAACATGCTTTGGATGGTGTCAAGCTTTTTGCTTGTATTTGTGACTGGGAAAATTGTATGCCACATATATCCCAAAAAATCACCTAATGGAAATATGGTATACCCAGATACTGGGGTGTAAGGAAGGACAGCAGTTAGTGAAAGGATGGTACAATAGCCAACAGGCACACCTTCACCTTCTCAATATTTTGACACGGTAGTCAAACATGACTTAGGAGAGCGTAGTATTATTTAGAACCCGTAAGTAATGATATCTTTTCTACCAGGAGGAAGAAATTTGTTTGCCTTCAATTGCAGTATGTCTGTTTTTTTTCCAGAGTTGGGACCATGGCTGTTGACTGGATTGGTTTTGCGTATGCTTCATTGCTGGTGGTTGGAGGTGTTGTAGCATACACTCGTAAAGGTTAGTTCTGTGACAGAAGGGTTTGGAAATCAAGCATTTGATTTCCTCCATGCATTGTGAGACATGAAAACTTTGCTGTACTTAACACAACTGCATTTTAGATCCATCATGTACTGCTGTAAATGCACTGAGTCTCATGAGATGTTCTTGGGCCAGCTTAAGCATTTAAGTGAGTTTGTTTTCAGGGCAAAGAGTGAGGGTTGTCATGTTATCTTTGACCTTAAATGCATTTTGGGCTTTCTCATCCCCTTTTAATCGTTCCTATGTTGAGCACAGTATATCCTTAATTAAAGCTTATTTTCTACAGAGAAATCCAGGCTTGATTCTGACATTTCCAGGTGCACGGTGGGAAAAAGCCCTTTACTTGTGTGCTCTGATTTGGTGGTTAATTCCTTGTTACTGTTAGAATTGTGCCTTTTCACAATAAGATAACGAGTCAGGTTTAGGTGGCAGCGTACCACAAAGCGCAGTTCGGGTATTCCCGGGATTTTTGCAGTCCCGCGGGTGGCAGCGCCGTGCCCGAGCTCAGCCCCCGGCAGAGGTCGCAGCGGTACCGAGGACGGGCAGGCGAGAGCTGCCGGCGGGTGCTTGTCAGCTCCGCAGAGCCCCAGCAGCATCGCTCTCCGTCCCCGTTCCATTGTCCGTCACGACTCTTGTGCTTTAGGGTCACCGTCTCCCTTCGTGGTGTGCACGTGTTTTGCTGTCCGAGACACGGTTTCACACACGAATTTCTGAAAACGCTTTGGTTTTGCGTTTGCAGCCAGCTGCAATCACTATCCCATTCACCTGTTCTCTTCGCTCTTTAATACTTGGTCAATACTCATGGCAAATCTAGGTTACTTCTTATTGGTTATGATTTACGTTTTGTTGCAGTCTTGATTAAAAATACTCAAAAGGATTGGGAGCTAAATGACATTGGGGGTCTGGATTCTTTATTTATAAACATCTCGGGATCAGCTTAATTCAAATAATGTCTGCTGTGCAGATTCTACACTTTTATCATATGGCACCAAGACAAATGTCTGTTGGGGAGATTTATGAACCAGTTTTTCAATAGCACTGCAAGCAGATGTCAAGTTACTTTTAGAAGCCCTGCTTTCATTCTCACTGCCGTTTATTTGGGGTTTTTTCATTCTTTGTTCATTAAATGTGATGTTGGTGATAGCATTTCTTTGTCCAGGACTGATGTCAGACTGAAAGACCTGACATGACCACACATGTTTCCAATTTACTCTTTATATACATTGACACGTTTCTACCATTTTTGGAGACTCACAAGTGCTGTGAGATATAGTTAAAATGAACAGACAGTTCAGGGAAAGTACAAAAATCCTTCTTAAGTATGATAGAAAAAATAGCCAAATTTAGGGTTGTATTTTTCCCAGGTTGTGTTTTTCTCAAGTTGCAAATATTACTGGATCCTGATGATCTCCCTCTAACTTAGTTGACTTTGCTGCTAATGCCACAAATTAGAATGACAGATACAAAAATATGACCTCTCTATTCACAGTGGGTGAAGCTGGAATGTGGGAAAATCAGGTCTATTTTTGATATATTTGGATAATACTGTGTAGAGAGACAACTGCTACATAAAGATTGAGCTTAAAGACGTATTGAGTAATAACACTTGAATGATTTCTTGCAGGTAGTAAAATCTCTTTAGCTGCTGGACTCACCTTTGGCTCTGTGGCTGGTTATGGAGCTTACTGTGTAACACGTGATCCGAGAAATGTGAAGATATCATTGTGTAAGTGTTTCACTACAGTAAACAAACAAACAAACAAAAAAGCAGCATCCTGAACTGCATGTTAAAGTCTCTTTTTAGTAAATTTTGGGTATTGCTTTGGTTTAAATGTTGGGTTTTAAATAGAGTTTAACACTTCAGCTTAGCTTGCAAAGTTTAGCCATTTACAAGGTAATGCAGATCTCTGACACGAAGCCAGCACGTGTGTGTTACCACCTGGCAGCACTTCCTTTTATGAGATGGTTACCTAACATTGCACATATTGTGAAATCCAGCTGGGAAACAGGAGGTAATACTACAATAAAATCATTGGCATTACAGATTAGAATTTTGCAATTTGAGCAGTAAAGTAAGTGTGGAATCCAGTGTTGCACAATGTAATGTATCCTCGGCTCCCAGTGAATGGAACAGTTTTACTTCGTGTTTTTCCTTTGCTGCTAAGAAAGACAGGATACAAACCATGCAATAATTGTTATGGTAGCTAGTTTGCCATGAAACCCTCATGGAGGCAAAAAACTACAATCCCTAAGGGGGACATAAACCTCACACAAGTGATTTGCAATAAGAGCTGTTGGGAGCTTGTCTCACTCATGGTTTTAGCAAAGGTGGTTTAGGGTGTAGTTTCACATGCAGAAATGCATTCAAAATACATTTAATCCAGATTGTGTGAGTACACAACTGTTTTTTCTCAATTTGGAATTTGTGATATATTGTTCATTCGGTTTTGTGCTTAGCACCAATCACAGTTACAAAAATTTCCACTTCAAAAAAATGTTGAGTAGCATTGACAGCAAAGTGTTCCCAGCAAGTTCTTTAGTAAAGGTGGTAATTGTGGACCTGATCTGCTCCTAGATGGCCTTGGATTGGATTTCCAGTTTTGCCACCATGACCTTGCTCAGATTAAGTTATCCCACTGTTTAAAAAAACCCAAAATATGTTTTGGAATGAAGACAGCCATAAATATATGTAAATTGATAATCATTAGTGAGAGATGCTTTTAAGTACATTATACTTCTCTGGGTCAATTAAATCACTAAGTTGGATCCAGAATTTATGGGAAAGAAGACTCATTAAAACTTAATATATGTTGCCTGTCTCCCAATTCCCAGGTTTTGAACGGACTAATACAAAATTTTCCATTAATGTGCTTTTGAATCTCTGATGTCTAAAATAGTGTTTTGCATTTCATGTAGTTTTAAGCACGTGAAGACTTTCTCAAGTGAAGCAATGTATATTACTTATTTAGAAGTTACAGCAATGAGATGAGATGAGATGGAGTTCACTACATCTGCCTTAGAAAGTTCTTCTTACATAAAGTAAAAGGAACAAAGACTTTTTAAAGCAGTCTTAGTTTAGGATGTTTACAAATAAATGTTTTAATTGCTTTTTATCATAAATGTGTATTGCTTTTGTGGAAAACTAGAATGTTTTCACTTATGCCTAACATGCCAAAATGTGAAAAGCAGCTAGAGCACAAATGAAAGATGGAAATTAAGTGCATGGAAGCAAGTGACCACTATGAACTTAGAAACCACTACAGTAAATTACAATGTAAAAATAAAGCAAGCGCCTAAACTTTTAAAAGAAATCTAAAAACAACCCAGCCATTCAAAATGTAATTACTGACAGTATTTTTCACCTATGCAAGACTCTCCTACAGTAATTTAGGTAATATTTTAGTACAAGACCTTGATAGTAAGGTTGTTGTAACTTGTCCTACATACAAAGAGTAAGTAGCCTATGGGTACCCCAGGCAAATTCTCTTAGTTGTTACAACTGTCATTATTTCAGGCATATTCCTACTTCACCTGAAATAAGCTCTGTGGTTTCTTGGATACTTTTATGTATTTGAAGTAGGTGTAGAAATTCAAATCTCAGTATGCAAGAGTTAGTAGCATTCACAGTGCAAGTTAATTCTGATCTGAATATGATTCACTGGATTAAATTTGTCTTGATTTATTGAATTTCTTTGACTGGTTTAAGGTGAAACAGTGAATGTATAGCACTTTCTAAAATCTGATCTAAAAGTTGAATGTGTTAAAAAGTCTCTGGAACCTGTGAAAAAGCCAGATACTAGCAAATGGAAAAAAAACCCATTACAGAGTGAATATGTTTTGTAGCTTGTAATAAACTGTAAATATAGTCAGGACTCTGGCAAGACACATGCTGTGGAATAGTTCACTCTTGAGACATTCCTGAGAGGATCAAGACTACGTGACTAGAAAATAAGAGCAATGGATAATGGACCATAATAATTTTTTTTGCAAGGTATCTTTAATGAGTGCACATAGTTGGTAGAGTTCTGTAAGATACTTGTAACTGTCAGGGCTTCTTTTATAATGCTGAAGTGGGTTTAAAACTAATTTTTGACACCTATGAACACAGGATTAGCCCCAGGACTAGACACTGGAATTTGAAGAGAATTAGCCAGATGGTGTAACTGCCATTACTTTGGCTGTGAGAGTGACAAAGCCCAGCTGCTCATAAAAAGTCCTCTCTGCCCACTTCTAGGAAGCATTTTAAGTGACAGTTCTTTATGAAGGTAGCTATCTTTGCAGTTTTATGTGTTCTCCTCAATCTTCTCATTTATGTAGCACTCTGCAACCATAGTTCAGGGTGAAATCCCCATGCCTGATGAGTTCATTGCTGCCTCCATTTTTAGGTAAGACTACTCCAGGAAGAAGATGCAGTTCCTTTCATGATGTTTGTTCGCTGCTGCTTGTGCTGCATTTATTGCCCTCTTGGGCTGCCCACCTCTTGTCACAGGCAAGGATTGTTCCCTCATAGCAAAAGGCTCCAAAGGAATTGTAGTCATGAAGAAGATGCTGATAACCATATTCTGGTAGCAAAAACAGGTAGCAGACCTTCCAATATAGTTTTTAAGGCTCAGCAAATAAAGAGCTAATAGTCTAAAAATAAAAGAGAAAAGAAGTTGAATGCTCTAGCTCCTTGAATAGTTACAAAACAGCTGCAGTGATCTACAGTGGTGGGATTTATGAGACATTGTTCCTATAATTCAGTATACAAGTTACTGCTATGGCCAAGATTCTTTCTACTTCATTGGTATCTCCATGAATTTAGATATGAGTGAGGAGAATTGACTGACTGAAAACTTACCTAGTCTTCATGGAATAGGATTTAGCATTCTGCTGCACATGGGAACTTTATTTGTAGCTAAAAGAAATCATAATGGTGTGGTTTGGAAAAGCAAGAATGTTTTTACAGACTCTGTTTCTGATCTAATGTTTCACTAAATTGCAGTTCATAGGAAAACAGCAATGACCTTTGATAATTCTGTGTGTTACTGAGTGGTCCACTGAGAAAAGTAAGGATGTAAATATATTGGATTGTCTTTCACAGTTTCATCTTTTCTTTTGACCATTATAATGGGAATGAGGTTCAAGAGGTCCAAGAAATTAATGCCAGCCGGACTAGTAGCATGCCTGAGGTAAATACATGTTGTGGATTTAATGTAAAGGTTTCACTGGTTTTCAAATAGTTACCATTTCACACCCGATTCAAGGCAGTATTGGTGGAAGTCACTGTCATTCAGCAACTGTACAGCTTAAGTGAAATTAGTTTGGATGTCACAGTCCTGTTTCCAGTGAATTGCTTTTTCATATTACTAGGCAGATGCAGCTGATAAGTTACTTTCTCAGCACAGGGAGGTCAGCAGTTAAATATTAATGCATATTGATAAGGCTTTTGGAAGAACCTAGATAAGCCTTAGTGTTTTCAAACACATACACACAAAATTAGTGTAATTTCATACAACACAGTAATCTTAAAAAAAAAAAAGGCCAACACTTTGGTTTAGAAGTGCTGCATTCAAAACTACTGGAAGCACAGTACTGTTGAAAACCAGGACATTTTTGACCTGACCTAAGGACTTTGGTCAGTATTAATGCAAACGAAAAAAAAAAAAATCTGGCTGTTCAAATTGCTTTATTGCTGCTGTTTGGCATTCTGGAATTTTCTGAATTCACTAATTTGGAATTAAATTATGGATTAAGTTCAAAACTTTTTTCCTGTTGAGTCTGTAATGCAAAACATTTTTCAAGTGTAAATCAGAATCCCCATCTTCTGAAGGTATAATAACTGTTGCTTTGTTGATACCAGATTTAATGTAACACCATTCTGTTTTACTTCAGTTACATACAGGGAGGAAAAAATCACAAGCAAATTGTCAAGATGCAAAATTTAAGAATCAGGACTTACACTGGAAAACGTTATTGTCTGTTATGGATTGCTTTTCCAGCCTAGGTGGGCTTTGCTTTTCAAGACACTGAGACTGTAGGTTTAGACACCTGAAAAGACAGCTTAATAGAGACTCTAGTGTTATTTATGAATGCACTGTTATTTAATGATGACTTTCACTGATTTTATTAATGACAGCCATATTTATGTTTTCTTGTTTTGGGTTTTTTTTCAGCCTTTTGATGATTTTGAGGCTTGTTTTTATGCTGCTGTAGGAGAATGTAGAACCGAATATGACTGCCATGCCCACCAAACAGACACGCTCTCCATACTTGAAAGACAAGATTGAACACAAGTCTTATACTGCATTTATATTTTCTGTAAAAGATCTGTACCTGTTATTTGATTATGGATATGTGCTGATATTTTAAAAGCTTTTTTTAAAAACTAAAGCAAGTGTTCTGTTGGTATATTTTGATCTGCTTTCATTTAGGCAGTCTATTAACTCATGGGATCTTTCTTTGAAAGTTTGATCTCTTTTAGGGGTGCAGAGCGCCCCACGAAATTGAATTACTCTTGCACTGTATCTCTGAAAGAATATCTATAAATACATGTTTATGCTAAAAAGGTATCTTGAAGTATAATTTTGTAGTTTCTGAGATTAAATAATCAGTTCCAAATCAAAAAAGTCGTGGGCCTGTACTATGTTGCACTAGAAAATCACCTTCCTTTCCAACACACATTTTGTTCCCCTGGTTCTAAATATAAAAAATCAGTGTTCAAATAAAATGTAAAATGTTTGAAGCTTACCAGTTTTTTGAGCAGACAAGTGAGCTATTTTGTCAGTGGAAGGGTCTGGTGCTCTGCTTTGTACTCAGTAGTGGTTTAAAACATGTACCATGCTGTAAATTGCCAGAGACATGAACCATGGCTGAGGTTTGTCATGCTGCACAGAGAGGTTCCAAGCTCTCAGTACTCTGGGACAGGTTTGCCATTCCAGTATCACACAGATTATCTTGCTGAAGTCCCCCCCATAAGCAAAAGAGACTGTTCAGTCATAAACTATTCAGGGATTGAAGTTGCTTTGATTTGTGTGCAAAATAAATATTCCTGGGGTCTCAAAACTTGGCTAAAACTGTCTTCTGGTGTACAGGGAATATAAGCAAAATCATTAGGAAGCAGTATGGATGGGTGCACTCTTGAAGGCAAATGGAACTTTTGCTGCTTATGAAGTTTATCATGTATCATGATACCACCTTTGTGATGGTTCGTAAGTCATAGCACTTGTCTGAAAGAGAGGAATAGCCCAGTGAAACAAGTACTCTGGTGGGCATAGCAAAGCACTGCTTCCAGCTGCTGAGGTAATTTTAATGTAAACCTGTTTGGAACTCAGCAGTGCCCAGGTGACTGGGGCACCTGTGGTTTGTACCTCTGAGAAGCAGTGGCTCTTCTTAGGCACAAGTCAGGAAAGGAGTTAACTTTGCTGGGCAGCAACTCTTCATGTACAATGGCTGACTGGGAGTCCTACTGAGGAGAAACAAGTGAAAAGAAGAATGGTTTATGGCAATGTTCTTAAAGGGAACAGTGATGGTTCCCATGAAGTTAGGGTAAAGAATCTGACATAGTCAGATTCAATCATGCTTTAAGCACTGTTGAGGTAAAACTCAATCTTACTGAAAAGGTAAGCAGCCAGTGGACTTGGTTTTGTAACTGCGGGAAATGACTGCAAAGGTAAAACCTTACAAAAAAACCACTCAAGGGTCATTTGCCTCACTGACCAGCCAGCTAAGCAGCAAAAAGAAGAGCAAGGGAATAGGTGCTTTCAGCAAATGAAAACCATAGCAGGCCAATTAAACACAAGGACTTTGATTTTTCAGTGAAAAGAATTGCTCCTAAGAGTTTCATGTAGGGATTAGAAAGCTTTATTACTTCTGCCCATAAACTTAAAAGGATCATGAAATTTAATTTTACTTTTAAAAGTTTTATTTACCTCATTTTCAAGCTGTGAAATACAGCAGGGAGATAGTGAACTTTCTAGGAGACCACCTAGAAAACCAACCCAAAATATTCCAGGCCTGAATTTAAATGACTTCTCAATATTCAATGTGGCTCCTCTCCTGCAGTTTATAAAAAGGGGGTTGGGGATCATGTGGCTCTTTTACAGTACTCCAGAAGCTACAGTTGAACATTTTACCCTACCAGGCATGCACAGTAATTGAACACACACAAAATGTCAACATATTTTATTTCATATAAATGCTTCATGAAATTCTTTCTGGACTCAACAGGTCCAAGTTAGCCTTCTACTCTAATTTAAAAGTGTATTCACAGTGTACTGTTTCAACACTGGCCTTATGATGCAAGTTACAGAGTACATCTATGTAATTTACACTTACAAGGCAAGCTCTGGTAATATACTACAGTTGGTTATCTTCATCAGATTAGATATTGAATATTTTCCTCACAACAGCAACAAACTTCTCATCTGTTGGTGGCTTCCTCTGGCTGCCAGGCTGTAAGAATTTTTTGATCGTTGGAATGTTGCTGATTCTTCCTTTAAAAGCCTGTAAGAAGCAACAGTAAAGCTAGTGAGATTAAGGAAATTATAATTCCAGTCTTTATATCTTAAAGATCAGGTGACTTGGATTTTTACTTGTCAGACATACTTATTAAACAGAAAAAGGTAGTAGCTTTTTCTGATCTGTAATGCTGGTGCTATACCTTAGTTTCCCAGATGGGAATGGGAGAAATTAATATTAAAGAGGTAAGATTCATCTAGTAGAAAGTAGAAGAAAAAAACCCACATCCTGGATCCCAATCATGCAGATATATTTGAGGGGGGGAAAAAAAGAGTCAAGGACAGGAATACCTCAGTGCAAAGCACTACAGAAGTCAGGACATACGAAACTTAACTGCTTTTTGTATATGATTTCTTAAAATTTTAATTTTTCTGGCAAGAAGAAGCAGACAGACCAGGCCACAGGCTTTCCTTCTGGATGTTGTTGCTGTTTGAAGATGTGGAAGTAGCAGTTAAAGCACTAGTGAGTGAATTCCTGCCAGCTGAGAACAGCTGGGAAAAGCAGAACTGGAGAAAAGTGAGTCCCCAGCAGCTTTGGGGCAAGGCAGTGCACTGAGGTTTTTGTAGTCAAACAGACCAGAGAAGTGTCATACAATGGCTCAAAAGATGTAAACATCAATTAACTTTTAACAACCGTCAGTGAAATTTGTTTGTTACTGTCCATATTGACACCAGATGATTACTAACCTGTAGCAGAGGGAATGCAGACAGTACATCAGCCTTACATTCTTCTACCATTAAAATGGCTTCCAGCAGATGGACATCTGCCCAGCTTAATTTGTTGCCAACAAGATAATCCTGCCCATGATCTTTTAAGGCCTATAAAGTATGAACAAGTAAGAATTCACATGGGATATAACAATTTTATGTAGGTATTTCACTGCAGGCAGATTTCTAAAAAAACACAGCAGAGCAAAGCCGTGCAAGAACCGATGAAGTTAGAAAGTGATGAGTCTTCTTTAAACAAAAAAATCAGAATTCATGTTTCAGTGTGTGTGATCCCATCTCTCACTCTAACCTACTGAACCAGGTAGCTGTATACCGAGTCCAGTACCACAAGAAAGACTTGATCACACAAAAGAAACAGGACTAAAGTAATTGGAAGAGGTAGTCAGGCCAGTTTACATGTAAGCACACCTTGAACTTTTAAGAAAAAAGTTAAGTGAATTTCCAGATGTTTCAGCAAAATTTGAGACTGCTGATTACAGTTTGAAATATGTCCAGAATGAAGGAATACAACCTTCCCACCCTTTATCCCATAAGGAAGGACTCCTTTATGGCAAACTGCTGATGCTGATGAATCACAGCCTGCCAAAGCTACTAACAGCTGTAGTGGACAAGTTGAGGTTTCAGCACAGCTTCAGGGCAGTTACCAGCTCCCCAGCCTACCTTTGTCCTGAAGCCTATCACCCTCCTGTCAGGAGCAAGAGAAGGGCATGTCTGTGCCTAAGTCACACCAAGGCTACTCTTGCGTAACAAATGTGCAGTAAGAAATCAGTCTGTGACTCTGGAAGCCAACTGCTTCTCCAGGCCCATCTGCCAGTTCTGCCACAGAGGCAGCAATCACAGGCAGAGTCACAGCTGATACCTTCATGCAGTTTTCTCCTACACCGCTCTAACAAGGCCCACCACAACTTGTTTATCAGACTAGATGGAAACTCCCAACCATAGCATCGGAATCTGGTTGCCTGCAGGGCTTTATATTGCCTTTTGCTGCTCCATCTGGCTGCTGAGTGTTTAAAGTGAACACTCACAGCTAGGTGTTTCCTGTCAGCTTGCTGAATTAATAACACACAGACTATAAACCCTGATAAGCTGAATCAATGGACATCTTAAACAGCTGGTACAGAAAGAAAGTTATTAACCATTTTAACAAAATTAACTCGGCCAAAATAATGGAAAAGTTCAGCTGTGTCTTTACCATAAGAAAACAAGGATTACTTTAAAGACTGTCCTACATAGAGCATACATGCTAAAACATATCACAACATTCGTTTATGCCACCTAGGCACAGGCTTAGAGAATTTTGGTGCATTTTTTAATTGTTTAATAACTTAAAATGCATATCAGACTTCTAATCTTTGAAAGATTAGTACATGTAATGAATATCCCTCAGCAAAGCCGTCCATTGGTATGGCAGTGGATATATATGAACTCTGACTACAGAGGTGATGGATTATGTAATTTACATTGTTATTTTACAGGGCAACCTCTGTAGGTTTTGTTTGTGCAATCTAAGGCTCTAATTGCATCAAGTCCTGTATTTTTTTTGAATGGACTTCAGCTGCCTGGTAAACAAGGCTTCAAGCTGGAAACCCAGCCCAGCTCTGAAACAACACAGCTTTGTACCCATGGCAGATTTCCGAGGAGACCACTATGCCCTGAAAAAGCACTGTGAAAAAGTCTATACAGCACAACCACACATGGCACAAAAGGAAAAGTTGCAAACAGAAACAAACTTGTGAGATGAGGATCACAGCTGGCTCAATTCAAACAGGAAAATTTTAACACCAAAAAAAATTTAAATATCCTGACAGGAGAGACAAAACAAGAGAACAAGCAGGAAGTTGGTAGAAAATGGCAGTTCAGTAACATCCAGGCAACGTTCCAGGGAGAAGAAACAACAATCCATCCCCTGCTGACCAACTCCTCCCTACTCAAGAAACCCTCTTCATGCGCTCTAAGGGGGATGGCGAGCACACCAATGCCTTCCCTCACAGCTCAGGGTAACACTTTGATACATGCTAGCCAGTAAATAATTGCTGTGCGCTTTCTATGCTACATGTATCTTGCTTGCAGAGCCTCTCTGTGCACAGCTAAGGACCTAAGTAGCAATTCAGAGAGTGAAAATCATACATGTAAGCAATGGCTTCAAGGAAGATCATTGAACTGGATCCTTAGCTGTAAAGCACAAATATATTTAACTTTGAATAGCAAGAATAAAGGAGGCTGAATCACTTATCACTCTCCACAGCACCCTGACAGGAGGTTGTAGTAGGGTGGGGGTCAGCCTCTTCTCCCAGGTAACCAGTGACAGTACAGGAGAAAATGGACTCAAGTTGCACCAGGGGAGGTTTAGATTAGATCTAAGGAAATTTTTGTTCATTTAAAGGGTTGTAAAGCACTGGAACAGACTGTTCAGGGAATTGGTGGACTCACCATCCCTGAAATGGTTCAAGAAACATGTGGATGTGTCACAGGAGGACACAGTTTAATGGTGAATATGGTGATGGTGCTGGGTTGACAATTGAACTTAATGATCTTTAGGTCTTTTCCAACCTTAACAATTCTGTAACACATTACACTTCCAGACAATAAGTGCTGAAGGCTGGCACAAGTATTGAAATGGTGCATTTAGGCAAATTGCTGGGAGCCATCAGCCACTAAGCTAGGTTGGAAAAGAAAGACAGCAGAGACCCAGTATCAAAACCAGCTGAAAATTATTTTGTCTCTTTTCATGTTGCTGGATACTGGCTCCATCATACATTTCTAGAGTTGTACTGTCACTTGCCTTCTGGAAAGTACATGTGTGGGGACAGGGGAGTGGGGTAGGAGGGGGAGCCTGGAACTCACTGTCTTTGTGAGCTACTGGTGATTTATCACTTACCTTTTCATAAACAGGAAAGTACCTGGTTGTAGCTCGTTCAATGATTAAGGCAAGATTCTTTTCTTTTGTATCAGCTGGTTGAAAAGGGAGATACATGATCATTCCCATTAGGTCTGTAGTTCCCTCCACGTACATATCAATCCTGAAACAAGTATTTTTGTTCAGCATATATCATTCAAACTTTCCATTTTGGTTATTTTCCTGAAATACAACGCTGAAGTGATCACTGAGTAAAATGTTTATTAATGAATGTAACGTAAGACACTGGTTTATTTTCTTGATTCTTCCACTTTGAGAAAACTTCCAGCTTTTTCAAAGCACAAGTTGTAAAACAGGCTCACAGTGTATGCAATAATCAAGATAAAAGGCTGCAATTAATGTATTTATGTGGAATTCATGCTGTTTTCCATTGATAATCTATTCATTTATGCTGTGGGAAAAAAGACTGCATATGCAAACCACTTTAGGGAAAAAAAATAGTTTTGAGGTCTAATCACAAGAGGATGCTGGCTAACAATTGCCAGTCCATAATAATTTCCAGTCTCTGGAGTTGCCCTTCCATTCTCACAAAATAAACGCTCTTAAGTCTTTGACAGTCTGTTAGGTATTCTCACCTTCACATGCAGACACTTCACAGCATGAAGTGAAGTCACAATATTAAGAATCATGGACGAGTGTTANTTCACATGCAGACACTTCACAGCAAGATTCTTTCTGTTAATATTAATATTAATAATCATATTAATAATATGATTAATATTAATATTAATAATCATTGACGGGTGTTGGTAAGTGGTACACTGCTACCATACCAGGCTCTCTCCTTCAGGTCCTTCCCATAGAGGTTGTACTTTGCTGCAATGTAGCTGAGGATGGCTCTGGTCTGCACCATCCTCATCCCATCCATCTCCACCATGGGCACCTGCTGAAACAGCAGGACTCCATCTAGGGAAGAAAAGGAGCAAGCTGCTCAGACTGCTGACATTGAAAATAAGGAAGAGACCTGCTAAGAGACATTTCTAATTCTTAGAGATGAAAGCACCCACAAAGAAGCAGTTCTTCTTTACAGGTCTTATCATATTGCAGGTCTTAAAAAAAATACCTCCTGTTCTTCTTTTGTTATATTTGTTTGAATTTATGTTTAGGGCACAGTTTACAGACTCACCATTGCGCAATTTTTCTAAGTCTTCTTTCGTTTCTATGAATTCTTCCTCAAACTGAAAAACAACAATAGAAAACAACACTGTCGCTCTAAAGGCAGTGGAGAAGTGCAAGGAAGTCTGGCAGTTAGAGTCCACTGCTCCACACTGTTCCCCATGCTTTTCTCAGTGTTGAGCCTGTCGAGGAATCCATTCAGTGCCAGTAGCTGGGTGAGCAGCTGCAGTTCCAGCTACCCATGGAGCTCTGGGAGCCCAAGGCAAGAGCTGGGAACTGCCTCCATTTGCACAACAAAGAGCACAGGGGCCTGTGGCTCTGGCCAGGTGAGACACAGCAGTAGCCCATGACCCCAAACCTTCACTTAAGACTGTGAGGGTATAAAAGACCCGGGGTTTCCTTTGTTCCGGGTGCCTCCCAGGAGGCACAAGCTCGACCTGTTACTCTGTTGTTGCACCACAATTAAATTATTTTAAGAACTGATGGAGATGCTCCTGGATGGTCAGAAAGGAAAGTTTCCTTGACAGACCCCCTACTTCATCTCTGCTCCAGCAAATAACCCAAGACTTTGGTGTCCCCAACCCCACAGGACTGTACAATGCATTATGCTCCAGAAAGAACTTCCTCATTTTAAAGACCAGACTTACCTGCATGAACCATAAATGGATACCAAATCATGCACTTAAAAAGCAGCTGATGCCACATGAAATACTGAGAAACTTCTTGTAAATTATGCCTCTCTTACACAGCATTTACCTCCCTCTTTAACCCACTGGGTTTTTTGAGGGGTTTTTTTGAATGAGGACAAAATCTTGGTTTCCTCAGCACTTGTGCTCTGCAAATTCTCTGTCAGCAACATTCTTAAGTGAGCACCATTTTAAAAAGCCTTTTATTTCCAACAGAGTACAAATAGTTTCAAAAAAACCCATATTCAAACAAAAACTTAATGTAGAAATTAAGATGTCTTAGGATGGCCTTCACCTGATGTGAATCGAGATAGACCTCCTAACACTGCCTTTGGGGCAGATGTGCTGATTTATCCTACAAAGGTCCTGACCCAAAGAACAAAAGGCACTTTGTTTAGAGAGAATGTTCAAAAGTTTTCATGTGGTATGCATGGTCTTTCAGTGGAGAAGACTCATGAGATACAGGAAGTTATGAGCATTGAGAAAAAGTCACAGTTTTGTCTGTAGCAACAATTTACAATCTCAGCTTAAAGTATGTTTCAAAAATGACACCCAACAATTCTCTTTGTATGTTAAAATCTCTTTACTGTGCAACTACTGCTCAAGGAATACATGAAATACAACACAAGAGTGTATCACTCAATCTAAGCATTCTGCATCACAATATATGATGATGTGCATATCCATAAGCACAGATGGAATTGGGAAACCCTTCCAGAGAATACCTATTTTAATCACAAATTGCTTTATAAAAAAAGGTACAAACCTCAACCCCAGCTGCTGCTAACAGCCATCGGATTGACTCCATCTTCCCCCTTCCCTTGGTGTAGTGCAGCTTGGGTTTCCCTGCCATGACTTCAGAGTTCTTGTTTCCTGATAAAAACAAGATGATGATCTTATAGGAAGCATGCTTTAAATTAGCATTTTGAATGTGCCACTCCAAACTACTAAATAGAGTTGGATGAACATGAAAGCAGAAGAACAATCAAGTCCTACACACTTGCACTTGATGCAACCAAGTTTCCTGTGGAATAATGGAATAAAAGAAAAACTACGCACTACCAGAATATGCGGCCATTCAACCACATCATGACAATAAGAATTTCCTAAATAATATATTATTGTAGTTTTAACAGCTTACTGGAGTTTTACCACCAAAGCAGAACTGTAGAGTATTCCTGAATTGACACATTTTTAACCTTGCAGTGATGCAATTTCAGTAGGTGTTGCTTTTTGTCACGTTATACCATACTTGAAAAATGTACTGTATCAAATGAATGGCTTCCAAAGAACACAGAACTAGTGTCACCAGCACTATTTTCACCTCTCTCATATAACAATTCCAAGCCCTGTGCTCCTGTGCCTTTATAAATATGCTTTTAAAAGCACCATATTTCACCAGGCCCACTGTGTTCCCTATTTAGCTAGTTCTGCTACAGCCAAACTGTAACAGGGATTTATATTCTATTTGCCGTGAAAACTTAATTTTAAAATCAAAAACCAAATGGATGGGACTGACCTCTGTTGGGCAGACAAGGCCTGGGCAATGCCCCTGGCAGCAGGGGGCTCAAGTCAGCCCATCAGAGGATGACACTGGGATGAAACACTTTGTCCTTTCAAATTTCCCTGCCACATGCAGTCACATGCCACTGTATGACACTGGCAGCTGATGTGAGCTTGCCTGATGCTGGAAACAAAGCTGAGACTGTACACTTATCACTAATGGGTCACAGAAGAATGAAACAAATTTCATACGAAGACAGAGGCACAGACTAACAGAATGCTTCATTGTTAAGCAAAGGGTTTATCTGTTCACAGGCAGGCTTATTTATGCTTGCATAGATTTCACAATACATAGTTGAGCCACAAAGTAAAAGTTTTGGCCATAATCCCAAGGCATCGACAAAGAGGCACAAACAGCACAACAGTCACAGGGGAGACTGCATCCTTGGCCCTCTCCACTGAAGTCCTTTGTGTTGGGCACTATCTTCCACACGCCCTACAGCACACAGCCATCACTCTCTTAGGAACTGGACTCACAGGAGAAAGAGATGCCCCCATCCAAAATGCAGGTCTTCAAAACCACTGCTCAGCTTCCACCTAGCCTTGGCAGTGTCTGTGTCCCCAGACACCTTAGTCTCTTGTAGCAAAGTTCTCCTGATACAAAAAGTTGTGCTTGTCAATAGATTATGTCTTGAGTGGAGCTGGCATCTAATCTAGTGCTGCTGGATGCCCAGCTAGATTCCTGATGCCTGAACAGCAACAAGGCATTCAGAGAAGTGACGTGGCACAGCTCCTTTACCAGACCCTACACACATAAGACCATGATATACACTTCATTTCTATTTCCCATGTATGACTTACACTGTAACAAGTAAGAGAGCTCCTGACCTATTATACTTCAAAAATACTTCATTTCCTGATGCTCATAAAGTAGGTGTTGGTCTCAACTTCATCAGAGAGGAGAACTGCACTTCAACCCTCACAGACTGGAAAAACACTCTAACTTCCAGCACATAAGATCAAGGCTGAGAAACACACTATAAAGACAGGTTAGCATAAGCAGAAAGAGCAAACATCCTTGACCTCTCCAGAAAGCAGAGCTGGAGCTGATAAAATTCAGCCCACCCAGAGCCCCGACTGCCAGTCTCAATTCAGTGTTCCATTCAAAACAGCTGGGAATATCTTCCTGCAAATGCACTGCTAAAGGTCCGAATTTGGGGTTTAGGTTGAATACTTACATAGGGCTGCAAACTATTTTGGTGACCCTGCTATGGCTCTGTAATGAATATCCCTTTGTAAAACAGTGAGTAATGATAAAAGAGTCACAAAATTGGTAAAATGTCTTTCTTGAATAGCAACAATTGACCTGAAAATTAATCACAAACTTTCTTGATGTTTTAGTGCATCAGACCTTCCTTGGACCACAGCCACCCAGGTGTCAGAGAGGCAGCTGCTGCTGTGATGGCTGTATTAAAAAACTTCACATTGTTTCGTCCAAAACAATTCAGGCATCAGCCCTTCAGTGAGAAATAAGCAAATGAAATTAGCAAGCAAGCTCATAATCTGATCCAAGACCTTAAACTTTCTTCCTAATTGGATACGGGCCCCAGAGCAGTTCTCTGCCACGCTTTGTTGCTCGAACCCGTCCCGCACGGGGCTGTTCCACAGGAGGACATCACAGCACAGCGCTGCATCGGCCTCCGGACCATCTTAAGAGCGCAACTGCCCAGCAGCGGGTGGTTTCCACTGGGGCTCGGGCCAAGTGCCGATTCGAAAGCCTCCTTCCACCGCCCGAGCTAGGAGGAGTGTCTGGACGAGGGGAAAGGCAAAGTACTCCCAGAGACAGCAAAACTTGCACCGCAAAGAGCAGTTCCTCTTCAGCTTCCCCTCTGATCCTACCCAGAGCTGAACGCAAACCCTCTCTGCCCACCCACCNGTACCGTGTTCCCGGGCCGCTCCACCGCCACAGCACCGACACGGCACCGACACGGCACCCACACGGCACCCACACACCGCCCCCCGGCGCACGGCCCGCCCACCCCGTCAGGCGGTCGCTCCTCCCGTCGGCTTCCGCCATGCCCACCGCCCCCCGCGGCTCCGGGAAAAGCCCCGGCGGCCCTGTCCCTGCAGTCTTTCGGGGTTT
>VYXD01015076.1:44700-55117 GCA_013397195.1 Hylia prasina | reverse complement strand
TCTCTTCTGTGCCTTTTTTTGACTTAAAAAAGAAAAATGGACGTGGCAAAAGTGTTTCTGATTAGATTGGTACAAAAAGATGATGCATTCTTTCTGGATGAATCAGGAGATATGAGGTTCTGTCACTCTTTAGATATAGACCTGAAATACTAAGCTTAAATTTATAGCCTCTTGAATGAGCCACAGGACTCTGTTTACTCATAGAGTAGAATTGGGTGCAGTTCCAGCAGTTCTTCTGTGTGATCAGTTACTTTATCACCTTGATCAGTTCAGAAGATACAATAACTCTCTTTTTTAATACATCCTACTGCAGTAGATCCTTTATCAACCTGCTGTGGATTTAATCACACTTCTGGGTCAGGAATCCTCTCTCCATCTGTCTCTTTCACATACATGCAAACACATGCCTGCGCAGCCATAAATGCCTACATGTTACTTTTTAAAAATTATTTATTTATTTTTTATTTTTACATTTTCTGGAGGAAAGGCTAGAAGAGATAGGGAGCAGGACTACAGAAGCCACAGCTCAATTGCAGCAGCTCTCTTTTCCCCATTCTAGTTTCCAAAAACAACAACCTATTCCCAAAAGTAACTAGGAGAGGAATTTCCATCTGTAAGAAAGATATTGCAGGGGCTGCCTGGAAATATAAAAGCGTACTTGGCTGCAGATTTTGGACTTTCAGTCTGACTTTTTAGCATGAACTCAAACCTGTTGTTGTATTTGTGCTGGGTAACTTCTCCCGTTCGGTCCCAGGCTCAGTAGTTTAATCTAGTGCTTTGGTTTGGCTTCATTCCGCACATAAATTTTTTACAACCAAGAGGAGCACAGGAGAGGTCAGTGAGATTTTCCAGGAAATCGTGAATAACAAATGTCTCTCCATGGTTCCTCCCGATGAACACCCTGCTGTGCAACGGGGAGCATTTCTTCCTGACCTCTTCTGCCTATAAGCTGTCCCTGGAGGTTTGTGGATCGATACTGTAGCTCAATGTACATGAAAAGGTTAGGCTGATTCTTATTCTCTAAAAAAATAAGCCGCTAGGTCTTTTTTTCTAAAAGTATCTAAAACAATTTGTCTCTAAGGTATTCTGTGTCACTGAGATCTAAACCCTCCAAATATTTGTTTTGTGTCTCTGATTATCCAACAACAACAACAAAAACCATACCAAACAAACAAATAAACAAAATCCCAGAAAAAAAAGCAAACCCAAACACCCCTGTGATATTTTTATACAAACAACCCTGAATGGCATTAAGGTTGAAAATGTGCATCTAAAAATGTTACAAAGTGTTAAATGATCCAGAGAGATAGTAGGGAACGACTTTGTTACCTAGGCCTAACTTTTTCTTAGGAAAGGTCAGTCTCAGTCTGCTGCTTCATATTTCTTTGCTTTTCCATGGCCAGCTTCATCACAGAAAACCAACAGCTTTGGGCCTCATCTAAAGCTCCTTGAGCTCAGGACAAGTCTTCCCGGAGGACAAAGTCCATTCATTAGTTTCATGGCAGCTGCTGTGAGCAGGAACATTTTTCACAAAAACAAAGTTTCAGGAATAACTCTAGCATTGATCTCATCACTGAGATTTGGTCTTGCATAATAGCTTTGCACCAAAATGTTTGGCTTTAGTAATGAAACCATGTGTGGAACTTTTGAATGTGAGCTTTGCTCTACAGTTCGTGATTTTGATCAGCTATTGTCTGGGAATTACTTATTTTCTAGGATGACGGCTGCTCAGAAGTAAACTTCTGGTTATTTTTTATTTTGTTCTGTGGTGTTTTATAAAGATACACCCCAGCATCTTCAGAAGATGCACACCGGTTGTATCTGTTGGCCAGTTGTGCCCTATAGCATCGAGACAGTCAAGGAGCTGAACCTGGCACAAGCATGCCTAAGAACACTTTGCTCTTTTTTGCAGCTGGCAACATCAGGTTTTTTTAGTTGCAACTTGCCTCCAAGCCCCTGAAATACCTTTCAAATATTTGTTCTAAAGCTACACTGCTCTGTGCTCAGCCATGGAAGTATTTGCCATTTCTTTTTCTGAGAGAAAATACTATCTGTTCCTGTCTGCCTACTGCTCCATCTGTCTGCCTGATCTGCTGTTTCATAATCTGGAAGAGAATACCTTTTGGGTTGTTTCATATATATTTTGTAACCACTACAGAGCTTTGCTTGAAGGGGCCAAACTCATCCATGATGGTGAAACTTCGCTGACTTCAGATAGTTGTACAAGGTGAATCAGATCTTCCCTTGGGACTGCTCCAGATAGAAAATGTGTGGATGTGTGTATGAACAGGCAGAGGTGGGGAGGGGAATCAGAAGTACGGTTTTGCAGAGATTGTTCCAGGACAATAGTAAATCATACACTCACTGCTGCACTGCACAGAATGTGTAAAGGAGAGTAAGAAAAATGAAGGAATATGCAGTTCTGCCCACTTCAGCAGTTAGGCTTTTGTTAGAATACTCTTAAGTAATTACAAAGCTGCCAGGACTGTGTTTAATTAAATATGTAAGTATCAGTACAAAAATAAAACCCAAGCAACACTTACATCATGCCAACAAGGTGTTATTATTTTGTTTATTTTTTACAGATGGACATTTACAGGTGGGAATTTTTTCAGGAATAAACCTGCCAAGTTTTGTGAGAGAGAGAAAGAACGAGAGAGAGAAGGATGTTGAGGGAAATAGTGAAAAGAAATATGGATGCTACAGGAAAAATGGCAGTGCTTATATTTCAGAGAGGCAAACAAAGTACAAGTGCATCTGTGACAAGGAAGTATGACTTGAGTTCCCTACTTAAGGCTTCATTGAAATTGCCCAGTACTTGAGCGAAAACAGATGACAGAGTAATTAGGGATGGTGCATATAATTTATCAGTCATAGTCTTGAACTTCCTGTAGCTGATTTGAATGACCAGATGATTTCTTGCTAGTAGACCACATATGGGGGTGGGGGGAAGGAGGAACATAGCTAAGCACAAATAATAACTCTTTATTTGCCTAGAATCATAGAATGGTTTGGATTGGAAAGGGCCTCAGAGAGTATCTAGTCCCAATTCCCTGGCATAAGCAGGGATGCTGCCCGCTAGATCTGGTTGCTGATTCAATGAAACATGAATCTTTTACTCCCAAGAAAATTTTGCCTGCAGATGTTGAGGTGAGGGGAGACACAGCCATCCAGCACCTTTGGCTCTGCTGCTCTTTCTGGGGGAGGCTTTGCACACTCAGTAAAGTATGAGGCTGCTTTTGCTCCCAGTGGAAGAGGGGTTCAGCTATCCACAGTGTCCTGAGTACACTGGGGCTTTACCTACAGACCAGGCAGGTTCCGAAAGGGCTGTGTCCTCGCAGGGTCTTACAGGCTGCTGACTTTTGCCTAATGGAAAAGTTGGCACAAAACTTGATCCTGAGCTTCTTTTTCTTGGCATTAATGAGATTAATAAAAGATTTGCCTATAATCCATATTTTAAACTGCAACTAGCATGAGGTAAGAGAATTCAGGGACAAAGTGGTCCAGTATATAGTTTATATCATCTGGGTTGAATTATGTCAGAAACATAGGTGCAGTCACCCTTTTTCTAAATACCAACATTTTCTAAAATGTTTGTGTGCTAGATGAGTCACCCAAGGCTTGTTTCCATCCCAGCTAACAATAGTGTAAAGTATTTTGACTCCACTGGCAGAACAACTTATGATGGTACTAAAATCCATCAGGTACTTTCTGGAACTCATAACTGTACCATTGCTGTGGGGGTTTTCTTTTGCCCAAGAAGGGGATCAATTCTGTACTGCAACTCACTACTCACAGCCTTGAGAGATGTACCTGAAGGTGCCACAAGTCTGTGATGATTCCCAGGCACAAGACTTAGATTCAGTCAGTCTAAATGCTTCATTTTGGTCTAAATGCTAAGTTCTGGCTTGAGTGTTATTTCAAAGGAAGATGATCACCACAAACTCATATGGTCTGTATGTGAGGTTCTCCCAAAATTTTACTTCATCTGAGCTTCATTTGCCCCCATTACCTGTAAGAGTGTTTACCAACAAAGAAAAGGAGTGTTCTTACACCAGGGGAAAATGCCTACAATGTTATTTGGGCACGAGCCTATTTAGTCTGCAGGAGGGGGAAATAAAGAGAGGTTAAGATGAAGTAACTGTTGGATTTGTCTTTCACTCCCTGAAAGCTGTGGCTATAGTTTTCAGAGAGGCTAAAGGAAATAAGTATGTATTTCTTTTTCAAATGAAAAGTCCAAATCTCTGACAAAAGCCTAGAAAGTAAATGTTTTGCTTGCTATATTTTAGCCTCAGAACTGATCATGTTTTGAGTTAATCCATGTTCCTTTGTTACCTGAACAATGCCATAGCATTTGTCATGCTAGTAGTCGACTCTTATGTTAATTTACAAAGAGAAACAACTGGGGGCATCCATAAGCACCCACACAGAAACGGTGATGAGGAAACAGCCTGGCGTTGGGTGCACTTTCTGTGTTTTCCTCAGACTGTCTCAGGTGGATGCTGCAGAATGAAAATGGTCCAGTGATAAACACTTGTGAATGGTGGGGAAAGACACCATAATTTTAGGTGCAAATCCGATAACTTACCCTGAGGATTGAGGGAGAGGATTAGTTCCCTTCACCATGCTCTTCTCATACCTCCACCCACCCCCCATCTTCAGAGACCCTCCATCTGAACCAAAAAGCTTTATCTGTCCCTTAGTGAAACATCTTTTATTTGCCAACTTGTTTTTCCCACAGACTCCTGCTCCCTTTTGTGTTTGCACTAATGTTCAAATGTCTACACCGCATAGCCGATGATTATTTGTGAGACAGAGTGAGTTAATGCAGATTTGCAAGCTGTTCCCATTTGTTAAATGTCAGAAAAACACATGCAAGTCACTGGCTTTAGCACTTAGCTGCCAGCTGGCTCTTCTGAAAGGAGGGGACAAATGACAGTCTATCAAACAGCATGCTTTCAAAGAAAGAGGAGACCTGTTCCAGAACTGCAGCTTCAGAGGCTCTTTTTAACAACATAAGCAAAACTGGGAGCCAACCTCATTTTTTCCCCCTGGCTGTAATGAACACATAGCTTAGCGACAGCATTCCCCCACCCCCAGTATAAACGAACTGGAATTACAAAGCTCACGAGGAAAAAAAGTGTTGTTTTCCCCCCTCTCTTTCTTTCACTTCAAATTTTATTTATTTTTATTTATTTCTATTTCTTTCTTTCTTTTTTGCTCAAATGTAAGACCAAAAATGCCAAAAGTGGAAGGAGAGGGGTTCTGAGATCAGTCACAAATCTCCCAAGATTGCAGGAAACTATGCCAAATGGAAGTGTTTATCCATGGGTAAGTGCCCAGTGTAGATTAACATATTTTAATTATGGTCTCTGGGTTTGCTTCGCTCCCTGAAGAATACATGGTTTAGGCCTCATTGGTGAGCCAAAGTTGTTGGGGGGGAAGGGATTATTTTTGGTTGTGCATGCTGATGGGGTGCTGCATCCTCGCTGTGCCTGGAGTGCCAAGACATGCCTTTCTCCTGGAGCAGATGCCACAGGATAACAGTGGTGCCGTTTTTTTTGTGCCATGCCTGACATGCTCCGACCCTGATCAGGAGGCCAGCGCTCCTCCGCTGCAGCTGCCAGCGCGGGGGCCGGGGCACAGCTCTGCTTCCTGGGGTGATGTCCACCAGGACCTCCAACATCACCTGCTCATTAGGATGTCTCTGAACAGCTGTCATGTGGTGCTGACTTTTTGTCACGGTTGACAGCAGTGAGATTAAAGGAGGTAGCCGGAGGCTGAAAAACTCTGTTTTGTTACGAAGCAGAGTCATCTAACCCCCCGTTATAAATATTAGGTGTCAGATTTGGATTCACAGAGTCACTTGTAGCCTTGGGTAGATCCCATTACACAAATAGTCCAATTTTATTACAGCAGGACTATTTGTATACAGGATTGCCATCATTGTCAAAATGTCAAAATCTGGCCTGGTATGTTTAATGCTTCATAATTAACAAGCTGCATCATGCTAGTGAACATCTTGCAATTATAGAAAAAGATTTTGAAATGAGTGGTCATTTCCCAGAGTTTTCTGTTGTTTAAACTCAGTGACAGTTAGGACAGGGCTTTGGGAAGACAGCGTGTGGTGCCAGGAAAGGTCCGTCTTTTCTTCCTTGTTCTTATTTTAAGACTAAAATCCAATTTCCTTCTTATAGGAGAAAGGGGGAGACAGATCCATGAAGAAGTTAATTCATGCTGTATGGCTTGCAGAAGAAAGAGTCCCTTCTGTTTACCTCTTGTCTCTGAAAGGACTGCAAGTTCAGTGCTACCTGAGGGAATGGGAAAAGCTAGGTGAGATGAAACCTTTTCCAATTGCAAACAGCACCTGCAGAGCCCATTGCTCTGCTGCTTGGTAAATTCATTTCAGGAACATTCTAAACCCAGGAATTTTATGCCAAAGATGCTCTCAAATTTTCATCTAAACCACACCACCTTTCAGCTGTTTAATCCATGGGAATAATAAATCTCTTGGTCTCTATGCTTTTACCCTGGAAACATATCCTGGACACCCCTAAATTTGAACAGTGGATTGGCTAATGCCTGCCTAAATCCCAGTGAGGTCCAGGAATTAGGCAAAGTGAAGGCTCTGAATCTGATGGGTATAACTTGAACCATCCCTGATGTCTTCAAGTTCAGCACAAGACCTTACTTTACTCAAGGCCCCTTTCATAGATAAAAAAGGTCTAGCTATTTAAACGAAAAAGTGAGATATCCCAGATTCCAGGCTGTCCTCATTCAGATGAATATGAAATAAGAGACTTCAATTGCTCTAAACTTCTCATTATAGTCTCAAACTCTAGGCTTTGAGACTGTCTGGGGAAAAGGGCTATAAAAGTTATTGTTCTGCAGCTGGGGGAATCTAACCCCATTTTGAATTTTGAATGCTCAGGGTCTTCAGAGCTATGTCCATAGAGATATTCAGAGATATTTAGGCACCCAGCTGCTCTTTGTCTCAGTGCCTTCATCAAGAGACATCACAGTCTGCTTGGATGTAAAGGGTAACAGAAAATGAAAGCACCATGCAATATCAGCCTGTGGAGAGAGTAAGAAGACAGTTGTTAATCTGAAAATTTCCTCCACATTATATTCTTAATATCTTTCCTTTTGCACCATAAACTGCTCCCTGCAATTGTGCTTGGGATCATTCTACTGAAAAGAAAAGCTCCCCTGTCCATCTGCCTGGCAGGACTGTCCAAAGGTACCTCCTTTTCTCCTTACTTTCCTCAGATCTGGCTGGCAAAGATTATCAAACAGAACATTACGATATAGTAGCCTCTCCAATACTCCAAAGTCTGACTCTGAAGACTGAGATAGCTGAATTTGTTGCATATGGAACACCTGCATTTCTAGTGGCTTGAAAATATTGCTAAGGAAACACCAAATTCAACAGCCTGGGAGAGCTGAGACTGCTACAGATACACAACAGAGGTCCCACAAGTATGGAGAGAGAGTATGGATTCCTTGCAGGCACACAGGAACATAAACATGCGTGCATTTATACTGAGATGCATCCAGATCTGTACTCCTCAAAGACACTCTGCACGTACACAGTCAGCACCCACAGCCCATCATGTCCCATCTCTGGCTGGTCGGAGTGAAAATTGGTGCAAAATATACACACGTGTAAAATGTGGATCCACCAGTAGCTTGGTTCACACAATCTGACTAGTACCTACCTGTGAATCCCAATCTCCCTCATGTTGTTGGCACTTGGAGATAGGAGCTGCAGCCCAGGGTACAGACACCTTGTACCATCATGAACACACACGCACACAGGATCCAGACAAGAGAACTAGCCAGTAGTATTTACACACAGCTGACCAATTTATCCCCTTTTCCTTCAGTTTCCCCCATATTTGGCTGTCCCAAATCACTTTGATTCTCCCTTCCCCACGTTTTTAGTTTTCTTACTCCTCCCAAATATTCCATGAGTTCCATACTATCCCAAAACACTTTTCTAATGCAGCACATAATGTGCCCCTGGGTACTGACCTCTCTCTGTCCCTGGGGTGCTCCACAGAGCAGCTCCTGTGATTCATCAGGGTGGGGTGATGCACTTTATGGACACCCCTTGGAGGAGGCGTGATGGGCTATTTCTTGCCTAAAGTTATTTGCGTGCCCTTTCTTCACCGTTATCATGCTCTGATCTTCTCTGTATGTGTGGAGATGAACCTTTTATTTCACAGCGACAAATACCTGGTTTTTGACAGAATTTTCTTGTTGCCTGGGTAGATCCTCCTTTGTCTCTGAGGCATATAAGCTCATAACAAGATCTTACTTGTTATATGAAGAGCATTGGCATGAGTAAGTTCTTTCCCATCATTTCCATGAAGAATGTCAGGCTCAGATTTAAGCACGGAATTCTGGTAACATCAGCATGTGGTTCATGTAAGCAAGTGGCAAGATAAGACCAGTCTACTAAGTAGAGTATGATGTGTCTGGGGAGATTACGGGGATCTGGTCATCAGCTCATGGACTTCTGACCATGTGAAAGTCAGCATCCCCACTGGGCAAAAAGGGGTGTTATTAGTGCTAGATTTTTCTTGGGGCATCACTCTATCACTAATGACAGTAAAGCATTTCAATAGTTAAGGGTGTCAGATATGCATAGACAACTTTTAAGTGCACACAAGACAAAGATTTTCAAGGATGCTTAGATTAAAGATCTTCCTCATGTTCAGGTGAAACTTCCTGTGCGTTAATTTGTGCCTGTTGTCCCTTGTCCTATTGCTGAGCAAAGCTGCCCATCCTCTGACACATCCCTTCAGTCATTGGAAGACATTGATGAGGTCCCCTCTCAGGTGTCTCTGATAAGCTAGAACTTTGGAGCTGGTAAGACACACAATAAATACAGCAGAATACGTGAGAACAGGTAAATCTGAAAGCAATGTTCCTATTTACCATTCATCCTGAACCCTGCTTTGTCAGCATGGCAGATGCACTTTGAGACAAGATGGTGGTAAAGTACTTATTAAGATTGAAAATATTATTTTCTCATTTTACTGCATCCTGTGCTAGTTGAGGGAGGTTATCCTGAGCATTTGTGTTTGATACCACCTGGAGTGCTATACATTGAGCCAGCTCTGAGTAAGGAGGCTGCAGGACCTCAGTTTACCAGCACCAAGCTGGGATGACCATTCTGCTTGAGCAGCCAGAACTATCCTCTCCTCAGGTGGTGATGCTGCAGTGCAGACAATCGACTATTTCAGAGCCAATTTAAATCTCTATCTCACAGTGATGTTTTAAGCAGAGCAAGCTTATGCTTAGGGCCTGATACACAGCCCACAGAAATGGATAGGTTGCTTTTGACTGTGCTTCAGCAAACCTCAGCTAAATCACTAAATTCTCCCCACCCNTCTGTTTTATACTTGAGGTAGAGCAATGTAGAAGAGCAAAGACAGAAAATTAGCATTTGAAGTAAGCTTCTGTGTTTAAGAGATTTTTGTCAGCATCTCACGAGCAGGGTGACCAAATGCTCACATTGTAGGGGTCTTGTTTTTGTGATTGAGGTCCCCTCTCAGGTGTCTCTGATAAGCTAGAACTTTGGAGCTGGTAAGACACACAATAAATACAGCAGAATACGTGAGAACAGGTAAATCTGAAAGCAATGTTCCTATTTACCATTCATCCTGAACCCTGCTTTGTCAGCATGGCAGATGCACTTTGAGACAAGATGGTGGTAAAGTACTTATTAAGATTGAAAATATTATTTTCTCATTTTACTGCATCCTGTGCTAGTTGAGGGAGGTTATCCTGAGCATTTGTGTTTGATACCACCTGGAGTGCTATACATTGAGCCAGCTCTGAGTAAGGAGGCTGCAGGACCTCAGTTTACCAGCACCAAGCTGGGATGACCATTCTGCTTGAGCAGCCAGAACTATCCTCTCCTCAGGTGGTGATGCTGCAGTGCAGACAATCGACTATTTCAGAGCCAATTTAAATCTCTATCTCACAGTGATGTTTTAAGCAGAGCAAGCTTATGCTTAGGGCCTGATACACAGCCCACAGAAATGGATAGGTTGCTTTTGACTGTGCTTCAGCAAACCTCAGCTAAATCACTAAATTCTCCCCACCCCACTTCCTTTCCTTGAAACAGATAACTGCATTTTCTTCACACAGTGCCCATCTTGCTCAACACAACAGATCCCTAATCATTCAGGGAGGAAGAGAAGAGAGGGGAAGGAAGGGCAGATGGTATCATCCCAATGCAAATAATAAATAATCAGATTAATCCCTACATCATGACAAGAGTTTCATTAGGTTCAGAACTAGGGAAAAATACTGCTGTGTTCCCTGGGAGCAAGTCAGAAAGGAACGTGATAAAAAGTGCTCCCAAGCTTGCTTTTTTCATTTCTTTCATTTCTTTCATTTCTTT
>VYXD01015076.1:25197-35355 GCA_013397195.1 Hylia prasina | reverse complement strand
AAGATTTTTGTTTTATTTTACTTTCACTGTTGATTTCAGCTGTATTTCAAAACCTTCCCCATGCGATACCACCTGATGCAGTCTTGCTCCCTGGGCTTGAATAGACACTGACTGGTCTTTTTCACCGTATCTTGTCTGCTGTGTTTTGGTGGACCTGGTCTTTGCATAGCCTGGAGACTTGCAGGCTGCTCTTTGCTGCAGGATGATCTAAATTGCAGCATTTGGTACTGAATTGTAACAAAAATAGTGATAATCATCGTTGACACCAATAGTATTTTTAACAGATAAGCTGAGATACCTAACTCTGGAGAACTTTTTGTGCCTGGGTTTAGCAGGTACTTCTTGTGGGTTTGGAAAGACAGATAGCCCTCAGTTTTGGAGCTTGCTGCTTCATGCACCACCTTTAAGCAGGATCAATCCTTGTGTGTCAGCATTTCTGCAACCTGACTGTAATCAATGTACACTTTAATTGGATCGGATAGTGGTGGTGGGTTTTTTTTGTTGTTGTTGTTGTTGTGGTTTTTTTTTTCCCCCCTCCCCATTTATGAGTGACATTTTCTTTTTCTACAAGATTGAGTTTTACATTCACCTGCTCGGGAAGCATGATATCTGCTCCCTGGCATGTCATACAGCATCAAGACCATCTACTGTCTTGCATGAGGTTATTATGACAGGTTCCTGGTTTTTTGTGGCCTGGCTCCATGAAGCATGTCACATTTGATGAATGTCTGACAAACGTGAGTTGCTATTTGTAGACTTGATTTAGATGAGAAAGAAGTTTTGCTTAGAGAGCTGTTCCCCCTGGATCAGATCTGATTCCAAGCCGTTCAGCTCAGGACAGCCAGTCTGTAGCCCTGACTGAATGATGGGTCAATATCCAATAACTCATGATCAAACGCTGAAGTCTTCTTAATCAGCAGAGCTTGAGTTTCCTTCAGGGGATGAGAACACTGTGCAACCACTCTGACAGAGATGCTATTTCCAATTTCTTTAATCTGAGGACATTACAGGTGAAGTTAACTTAGCATGAAACATTTCTTATATTAATTACCACAGCAAGATAAAAAATAATAGAATATACATTTTGGTGCTCAGTCAGTTAAGACCAAACCTGATTCATTTTAGGTCAAAGCTCTGCAATTAGGGTTGGTTTTCTTTAGGATATGTGGTTTCCACTTAATTGAGCTATACCGTCTGCAAGTTAACTTTTTTCCTCCAACTATGAGCAAGAATCTTAATAATGAAAAATGGATCTAATCCGTCGCCTTTCATCATGGTATTGAGGTACAGAGCATGAAAATTTATGATAGTCAAAAGATTTTGCCATAAAAAACCCTGCTGTCTCCTGCCTAGTTGAGCCAGCATTGGAGATTTCTCTGTCTTCCCTGTTGGTATGAGTCAGGTGTCAGACTTGGCTTCAGCTTTTCTTTGGGGACAGCATCTGTCAAAAGTGCATGACACACAGAGTGTCTTCACATTTGGCCAAGATCTTCCTGAGCAGTTCAGGCCTTATGAATATTAAATTGCAAGTCTGTCTTCTCTTTTCATGGTTTATTTATTTTACACACGGCATCTTCTCTTGTTTAATGATCAAGTGATCTTTCAGGCATATTATTTGCAGTATTCAGCATTATTTATAGAAATTTGTCATTTCTCTGATACTGCTTTGTTTAGTTTGTCTTCAAGAATTAGCCCATGTGTCTTCCAGTTGAGGAGAGGAGAAAAGGATTTGGCTGAACTTTTGTCCTTCTGAGTCCTGAGACCTAAAAGGAGAGACAGCACCAGGTCGACATTACATGTGACAACAGTGTGACAAGGCAAAAAGCCTTGAGGGTCTGAAAGTGAAAGGCAGCCTTGGCCAGAGCTAAACATGATGTGGGAGCATACTTAATGACCAGTGTTTCTGCTAAGTCTGAGAGAAGTCCAGAGCCTCATCCTTAGTTAGCCAAACATTGAACCTACAATTTAAATATCCCTGTTGACCAAAGCCATTACCTCTTTTTAACAGATGGAAAAGGATTCTGCTAATAGTCAAATTTTTGATCACCAAATTTCGAGGGTATGTTTGGGATAAAGGCAGTTCTCCCATGAGAAGAGCTCATTTTGTTTGTACCTGTAAACAGACCACGCTCTGACACTGTTGAACAGCTCATGCCAAAAGCCATCTATCTTTGCACCTTGTCCTTTACATTTCTTCCTGGTTTTAACTGTTACTCATTTTTACAGCACCTCAGGTGTGTAAGGTTTTCTGAGCTATCATGAAAGCCAAGCGGTCCCAGTCCATTAGTGACGCGTAAAAGCTGTTTGCAGTTTTATGTCTGCTAGTTTAATCGACTTTTCTGCAGACTACCACATGGTGTTCCTTCTATTATATCACACTCAGGTATAGCAAGAGAGCATTCAGTGTCAATAGGATCAAAGCACAATGAGCAAGAACCATTTGAAAACTGAAGAGCTGCTGTATGAAAAGAATTTCCCTTTTAAGCTGGTTTTAAGGGGCTTAAGACCCTTTCCTGCCTCGTGTTGATAAAGGTGGACCCAAGTGGGCAGTCTTCCACAAAAAATCAGAAAACTTCCCATAGAACCATGTGTATCATATTAGAAAGAAAACTTTGGTTTGCTGGATAGCAAAAAGATCGCACTGGGTTACTAAAAGAGATGTGTTATATCTAAAGTCCACAGTAGAAAATTGAGCCACTGATGTCATTGTCTTGAATTAGAGCGCCTCTCTTGCTGAGAAGAGAGGAGATGCCAAGGAGCTTTTAAGTGGTGAGAGGACAATGATGATCACAGCCTCATAACTGCAGCACAAGACTGTAGGTCCTACAGTTGTCTTTTGCTCAGAGAAAGCTGAAGTATTTTCAATAACAAGCATTAATTGCTCAAACTTGAAGACCCTGATATGTCTGAGAAGTCTCAGACTTCATATATGGATTCCTAGTGGTATATGGTCCCCTTATAGTTAGAGGGATCTAAACCTACTTGCTAAGTAAGGGAAGACCCACAGTATTCCATAAAGAAGTTTAGGAAATGTGGATGCTGACAACATTGTTAAAGATCAGGCAGCAGCAGAGCCTGTGGGAAAGCAAGCTTTCCCATACACTGGTCTGGGAAAGCTGTGACAAGGACTTAAAAACCGTCCTAGCTTCTGCTGTTTTTCCATCTTGTTTACTTAGAAGATGTTTGTGAAAAGGTGTTTTTCCTAAATAGCCAATAATAGTGAGAGGTGTTGGTTTGAGAACCAATTATGTCTTGTTCTTTCAGAACCTTCTATAAAAAGAATGTGATAATGTAATAAACGAGGCTCTGGCCTTCTGAGAAGACCTGAGTCATGTTGTTATTCAGCCATCCCTAATACAATAATGACATGAAAATATTTAACAGTATCAGGAAGACAGTTTTCAAATCATTTTAGGTGCTCCTCTGCAAACATCAGCTCAATTTCTAGCAGTGGCTGAAATGGTTAATAATATGTTAGCAATGAATAGGAAAGGAAATGGTCTGAATGAAAAAATCACGTGCTTGCTGGATAATAGCTCTCCCTGATATGGGCAGAAGGGGAAATTGTAGGCTACAAGTCTAAATGCTGCATTCTGTTACACTCTTTTGTTTAATGCACTTAACTGAGAGTACACTTCACTGTTCTTGTTCAGCAGCACGGTCTTGGGAGTAAAGATTTTCCTGATCAAACTCAGTTCACTGACAGCCTTGGACATAAAGACTGCCTCCCAATATCATCAAAATAATGAAATAGACCCAAACAAACGAGAGAGGGATCATTTGGGTCAAGCCTTGCCTAACTGCATTAACAGAATGGGAGTCAACTGTAAATGTAAGATGAATATTTTAGCATTTTTGCACTGCTAAAACAGCAGAGTAGGCATTCAAAAGAGAAATATCAAGAAAAGTGCCTTGATATAGAGATGATGAAGATTTTTCCCATCATGTTCGTAGATGGTGGGAACTCTGAGTCTGTTTCTCAATCTGTTATGACAGTTTGCATCACTGTTGCTCCATTTACTCCAGATTTACGCTTCAGTTAGCCTAGACAAGCATGAGGATTCCCAAAGTCCTATCTGTGTTACTAAATGTTCTCAGCATTTCAGCATTCACCCATGTGTGTCTGGTGCATATCCTGTGGTTCTGTAGGCTGAGATGCTTTAGTGTTGTTTCCCATTCAGTCGTTTCATTATTTAACTGTCCCTGGAGGAGGATTTGTGGAAATGGCATTGGAGAACTGTCAGCACTTATATGTTAATGTTTGCATCCTCTTGGCAAAGTGAGTTCCAGATCAAGCAAAGCACATGCTCAAACTTGAATTCATATTCCAGGTACGCATATTTACAAAGAGCTAAGACTACACACTTCTGAGTTTTATGTGTATTTGGAGGGTGAGAAGGAGAGAAGGATTTTTGTTTAAGAGCATGATGCAAAACAATGATTTAGCCTTCCCCAGAAAATCATCAGTATGTTTCCTGTGAACATCACTGCAGAAGAGATAAAGCAATTGGATTTTCCTTCTCATAACTTGTTTTGTTTTGCACCTCATTCTGAGTTCTGTGAGTCCAGATGAAACCTCAAGAATTTTAAAACTATATAGTTAGTCTGGAAAACAGGTACAAAAGTCACGTGGTGATATGAGGTACTGAAATAGAATGGGTAAATTAATAAATCCTTTTCACCTTGTGGGAAGAGCATTTAGTAGAAGACTAGAGCTTTGTGATCCATGTTTCATTCTCTCCTTGACCTCTCCTATAAATTTGGCCAGGTTTCTCTGTGGACATTTCCTTAGTCATCCTTTGTCTCACTTGCCTGTTTGTAATTTCAGGGATGGTCTGACTCATGGCATGTTCAGCTCTTACCACAGTGGCTGTTCTGGAGTTTAGGGAACTGATGTCTCACAACTCTCAGCCTCAAATTCCCTAAATATCCTCACATCATCTATCAAACTAAAAGCTGGTGAAAAAGTAAATATTTTTTGTGAGCTGCAATTTTGGCATTTTTCATGAAATATACTTGGTAACAAGGGTGAACACTGGCCTTCATAATTGTTAAGAAGCAAAGCAAAATTGGACATTTCCTCCCAAGTACTGTCTGAAATTTCTTAGTTGTTCACGTATTTAAGAAATGTCTTATTAGTTTATATATTTCTGGGTGAATATATAACATTTATAGTCTCCTAAGAATCTAGATGTAATATTGAAAAGAGAAAAGGCAGCAAAGTTGAAAGATAAGCAATACAGCAATATAGCAGATCTCCCTGTGGCAGTGGCTGTGTCAGAATGGAGCTGAGCTCCATTTTCAAATGGAGACCATGTGACTCTGGTGACAGCCATGGAGACATTTCAGATAAGACTTTATCTGGAAAATAAGCTAACTCTTGGTGAAAAACACCTCTTATGTGTGTGGAGGTGATGTCTGGTGATCTGGGGGCAAAAGATACAGATAGTTGGATCCTGTTTCTGTGCTGATGACCCCAAGGCAGAAGCTGAGCCTCTCTAGGCCTGTTTTTCCAGGAAACTTTGTAAAAAATACTGTTAATAAATCAAAAGCAGAAGTCACAATGTCATACAGACTATAAATACACAGGGAAAAGACTGAGACAGCCAGCTCTGGCATCTCAGTATCTGAAAAAATGGATGCCTGACGGCAGCAGTGTAAAACAGGGTGGGATCCAACTCTACATTCAGACTGCAATACCACTTTTGAGTGGATTGAATAGTGCTCCGTATGCTGCTGACTGAATTGCTGCTGAATATAATAAAAGCTCAGGCTGCCAAGCTCAGCTGTAGGCTTCTCCAGATAGACAAGAATGAAAGCCTGGATCTTTCCCAGGTCACAGTTACTCTTCAGTGACTAGAGGGAGGTTAGCTGTGATCTGTGATCCAGAACTCAGCTAAATGGTCATTGCTAAGAGCTATCCAGGAGGAAAAGAGGTGCAGCATTCTGCCAGTCCTGGCTTGGCTACTCAGCCCTCTTCACTCAGGATGTGCCCCTTGGCAGGGACTTGAGGTGACTCCCAGTTTGTGGCAAGCTCTCCTAGGAGACGATCATGCTCCTTTTTGGGAGATCCCAAACTCCATCAGTTAATCCCTGGCTTGAGAGAAGGTGGTGATGTGCAGTTTTGATTTCTGTAGTACAACTTTTCTTTCCAATGAATTAACTTAATGTCAATACTAACAACAGTCAGTCGGTTGGTGTTAGGAGCCTGATCTATCCAGCATTGTTGTCAGCATGTTATATATCATGTAATCTGTCTTGGCTCAGAACAATCAATATATTGCTCCTGAATTTGCTTAAAACTGATGGAGTGGAAGCAGTCATAGCAGGAGTGGAAAACATTTGTAAAACTTACCCTTAAGGTGCACAAATGTTGATACCCTCCACACTCTTCCTCTTCATGGAAAGCAGTGAAGATAATGGCTAGATTCCTGTCTCACAGGTGTTTAATGAGGTTAATGGCTCCCTTATAACAGTTTGAGATCCTTGAATGTAAAACGTTACTGCAGACCCAGGCATTGCGTTATTATTTTTTCTTATCCTTTTTGAAAGGGGAACATACCCTTCAGAGTGTTCTGTTTTGCAACTGCATTGTTATGGTTGTTGGTGTATAAAATTGGTACTTGGTGTATATAATTTATAGCCTCTAAAAATGATAAATAACCTGAGAAAGAGGAGGGATCTCTGTGTTCAAGTACTAGAAGTTTCAAGATGAAAGGATATTTTTGGGAAATGGTTTATAACTTCTCACAAACTATAATTTTACTTGCTTCTTAGCAATGATGTTTCTACTTGCACTAATGGAATTTTTGGAAGTATCCTAGCTCTGATCTTCCTGTTATACTCTGTTCAGGCTTGTTGCAGCCAGTGGGAATGGACAATCTTGAACGTCTTGCAGAAGATCTTAAACCTCTATGGGTTCAGATGCCATAGGCATTAATGCTATCACCACAACCTTTTTTATAGGGATAAACTCGACATTAATATATTTAGCCTGAAAAGAGAGATAAAATTTGTGTATGTTAGAAGAATATGGCTGTGGAACTTGTCTCCAGTTAGAGGCAACTGAACTCAACAAAGTTTGCAACAATGTTTAGTACATTTATATGTGTGACTAAATGATAAACTTTCCTGAGAAAAACCCCAAGGAACTGGACTTGATTCTTTTTGGGCTAGACTTCTGATCTGGTTCATCTGCATTGATTACTGGCCCTTTCATTTATGCTTAGTGGGCTGACTGTGTTATGTTGTACACACTAAAAACTAGAACTGCTCAAGTAATTATTAACAAATGAATGTACTTGGTGATTGGTTGAGGGACAGTGTCAAAAATATATATTAAGTCATGAATTAGGTTAGCTTTACTATGTATTCTACGGGGTAGTCCGGATTAAAGAGGAAGGAAGGTAAGGCCAGGCAAGGCAAAACAAAACAAATGTTTACCTAGAAACTGTCATCAGGAACAAGTAAACATGCCATGAGTTTTGTTTCTTTTATTTTGGAAATGCCTTCAAATTCCTATGCACTTTCACTGCTATTACTATAACTAAAATATTATCTTAAGATTTTAGATTTCATTGATATTGATCTCATAAAATGCTGAGCATGTCTGTGACATTAATGGAAGGCGAGACTATTCAGCAGCTCACAAGTTCAGGCCCAAAATGGTTGCGTTTGGTTATATAAAATGCATCAACCTCCTAACCTCATTTTACAAAAGTTTTGCATTGTTTCCGAATCAGCGTAAATGATTCCATCCTAATGGAGCTCTTGAATAGTGGTTACCAGAAGCTCTTTCACAGGTCAGCAAAATACTGTTATGTTGATGGCTCCTGCTGACAGAGACTAGCAAGAAACAAGTCTTCATGGAAGATGAAATGCATATTTCATTGGAGGAAGTAGAAGTGTTGCTTTGTTTTTCAACTTGCTCAGATCTCTACTGCAGCACTTAACCTCATGGTAACTCTGTTTTATCCCCCTATAAAAACAGGAAGTATTCACACAAAAATAACATTTTTTTTTGTCATGAAAATGGGATGAATATATGAATCTGAAAGAAATCCAGTTTAGAAAATTTCTAAACTTCCTAACATCATTCTTTGCAGAACATAGACAATGCCGATTATATATTAAAAAAAAACAAACAAAAAAAAACCCAAAACAAAGTATAAGGGCAGCTTCATCTGCTCGTCAGCTGCAATTGGTATAAATAGATTTCTGAATTATCCTGTTACACCTTCTACATCAAAATAATGTATAAAACAAACTGCTGATGTCAAAACCTGTTAGGATTTTTTGGTGAAAAGTTATGTTTTTTGTAAACTGGGATTTTTTTCAGGATCCTGACAGGTTTATATGGCTAGGAGAACAAACAGGTGTCCCTATTCTGTGAAGTCTGTGGGTAGAAGGCGATTGCATGAGGTTCCTCCTTCAGGAGACATACAAATGCTGACAGAGGTGAGCGCAAGTTTCTCCATGAGATTTTACAGGTTCACAAGGTAACTACTTTCCATCTCATAGACACCTCAGGGCATAAACAGCTTCCAGCACCCTTCCAAACTGACAAACTATTCAAAGGCAGGGGAACGAATCTGTTACCTCAGCCTTTGACAATGTCCAAAGGAGTCTGGGGTCTGTTTACAGTGGCATAAATTCAGCCTTACAGGCAGAAATTTAAATACACCTAACTCGTACAATGCCAAATGAAAGTAAAGGTGGGTAATGGATCATCAAGATTTACTCAAGTGGTCAGGAGCAAAACCCAGCCCCCAGGTTACAGAGCAATGTTATGAACTCCAGCCAGAAGTACCCCAGGAAAAAAGATCCTGTAGTCAGCTCTGCAGAAGCATTTAGGTGCCAAATGTAATTTGAAACCCACAGAATCAATAGTCAACGAGATGCCTGGCCCAGAGGCAGATGTCTGCGTGTCTTAGATGGTTTAGCTCTCCAAGATAATTCCACTTTCTTTCCCCTGGGTGTTTTGAATCATCTGAGACAATCTTGGGTGTTTAAGAGATCCACATCACCATGTCAGAAATGGTATAGCATTTATGGGGACCTGCAGTTTTTTGGAATGACAGTGAGAGGCCATGGGCATGTCCTGGAGCATTTTGAATGAACTCAGGTTTCTACATGAGAAAGTGAGCAGTTAATACAGAGAGTGCCTACTATGCTCTCTGCTCTACCATTAATAAAGTATAGTGAGTGCATTCTGTTGCTTGAGCAAGGACTGCATTTTAAATGCCATTCTGCATCACTTTCTTTTTTTTGTTTGTTTTTGTTGTGTTTTTATTTTTTGTGTGTGTGTTTGTTTTGGTTTATTTTTATTTTGTTTTTTTAAAACCTCACAGAAATCTAAAAGCTAAAACAACTTTTCTATTCAGTTGCCTTGTTCAATATTTGCTTGCAAACACAGGGTATGATTCTTTTTTTTTTCTGGCCACAGGCTTACTCATGCTTACAAGCTCCAGCTTAGCCGTTCCTGTTGTTGTCTGTGTATATATATGTATATATATAAAAGGCAAAAAAAGCTAGTCTTGTGTTTCTGGGTTTGTTTGTGTTCATTACTTGGTCTCTTCTTCCTTTGTAGGAAAAATTAAATAATAGCAACTCATTTGTTCTTAAATTTTTGGTGACCATAAACAGAGTAATAAAAGGGGACTTTCATAAAATTGTGGTATTCAGGAACCTGCAAGGAGAGGGAATTAACACTCTTATACCACTGAACCATTTGTATTAATGTTGGATATACCAAACAACAAAAAAATCAACAAAATCTCAGGAAACAAAAAGGGGTAAAAAACCAATTTGTTCCTCATTAAGGTGCTGGAAAAGTCCAAGATAAACCTGTTTAAAATTGATCCGATAAGCTGGGGAGCTCTGATTCACTGATGTGTTTTTCCCTGCTAATGGTCCTTTACTAATATTTATCCATTGCTTAGAGTAACTATTAATCTCCTAAGTTGAGAAACTCTACAAATGCAATTTCTAGAGCATTTTACGTTTCATGTTTGCTGCCTCCAGACTTTGGATACCAAGCACTACATTTTACTTTGTTTCTATGAGCTCTAAATTGCTAAAATAGTGGCACAAGGACTGTTTAAAACTAGATTTCTTTCTTTTCTTTCTTTCTTTCTTTCTTTCTTTCTTTCTTTCTTT
>VYXD01015076.1:0-24340 GCA_013397195.1 Hylia prasina | reverse complement strand
CTAAAGGCTTTTTTTAAAAAAATCTCCTGGGCTCTGAACAAAGCCTGTTGTTGCAGGTAATTGTTGAAATATCAAGGGTATTCCGTCCTCCATTACTTAAGCTTTCATTTGTGGCTTTCATGGTTTTGAGGAATGTTTATGGCTGACAATCCTTTCTTTACGGCTCTATCCTTCAAGCTCTGGCTGATACCGCTGAGAATGACCGCATGAGTGACTGATAAAATGTCAAGATGCCATTGTTTCCAGGAGAGTGTTTGGGAGCAATAAGATCCGTTTCAATTTATCTCACCCACCTGACTTTAAGGCTCCAGGTTTTACTTCTGGAACTGCTACGAGGGATAACAAAACAAAACTCCCCTTGCCATCCCCTGCAGCAAAACTTGGGGCCTTTAAACACTCTGAGATAATATTATGCAGATGAGTCATAATAGCAGCAGTGCTCTGACATTGGAGATATATTTCACGAAGCATATCAGTNGGAGAAAAAAGAAGTATCTCACTGCCAGCCTAATAAATTCTGATATCTGGCAATAAATCTTGATTTTTTTAAAAATGAAAAATTTCCATAAACTTCCTCCTATATACGACCACTCAAATTTATCTTTTTACAGCAGAGCTTTTGATCCTTCTCTTTTTCTCCTTCGTATTCTTCCCCCCTTCCCNCCCTGCAGCAAAACTTGGGGCCTTTAAACACTCTGAGATAATATTATGCAGATGAGTCATAATAGCAGCAGTGCTCTGACATTGGAGATATATTTCACGAAGCATATCAGTACAATATTTGGGACTTAATTAATAATCTCTGTGAAATCTGGTTTATGGATCATAATAACCATATTTTTAAATCTGTGAAATGCAGCAACAAAAAATCTAATTCGCAAGGCAGATGGTGAAACAGGGTCTGTGGAGCAACAGAATGGGAGAGCTTTACAGTGAGTTTCTGAGGGTCTTCTGCTAGGATCTAGTCTTTGCCAAGGTTATACCACTTCTCAAATGGTTTTTGAGGGTCACCAGACTTCTGATAAAACCAGGTGAAGAGAAGGCAGCAAAACTAACTACCACATGAAATAAATAAAAATATGATTTAATATTTTGCATAGGTGGTTTTGCAGTGCAATTACTCTAAAGCCATTACACTCAAATTAAAAAGCAATCACTCAATGTAATTTAACTGTAAAGTTTAAGTGGCAGTTTTCTACGACGTAGATTGGAGTTTACACAGGGACTGGGACAACTTGGGGTTTCTTCCTGCCTGGTACTTGTGAGAAGAACTGACACAATCATAATGGTGTTAATAATAGCAGCAAAAACCCTCACCTGTTTAATGTGATCATTCTACTTTAACAAGTTTTTAGTCTCCAACCCTATAGAATGACAGCATTGTTTGGGTCAGAAGGGACCTTTAGAGGTCATCTAGTCCAACACCTCTGCAATGATCAGGGACACCTTCATCTAGATCAGGGTGCTCAGAGCCACATCCAACATAACCTTGAGTTTTCAAGGGATGTGGCATCCACCGCCTCCTCACAGAACCTGTTCCAATACTTTTGCCATTCCAGTGTGCCATGAGGCTGTTCTCAATCCTTTCCCTGAGAAGGCAGAGACTGGCCCAGCTGACACCTCCTGTGCCTGAGGATGGCACTGGAGGGCTGATGAGTGCTCAGGTTTGCCCTTGGTGGGACAGAAAGGTAGTTTCACAGTGAAGGGAAAGCTGCTGCTCTGACTCAGCTTTCCCAGCGACATTTCAGATACATCCTGTCCAATGTGTAAGCTACTCATATGCTAAAGTGATTAATCTGAGCTACAAGGATGTAATTAACTGTCATTTAACTAACAACAGCAGTTAAACTAGCATTTAAATTTGCTGAGGCATAGATTTGATAAAAGGTCCTGAGGTGTGGCAGAACTGCTGAGGCTGGCAAAAGGCTGGTCCCAGTCAGGTTTAAATTAAGCAATTTGTTTTTAAAATCTCAGTCTGGTTTAGAAAAATCTTATTGTAGCCAGACTCCCTGAAAAGCCATTGTTCAGAGCAGCTTCTAACTCAGACCATTTTATTGAGAAAGTTAAAAACTGGGCTGAAGTTTGAGTGCTGGGCGTATTTTCCAGGAAATTTGAAAGAAGGCATCTTTCCCTGTGAATATGGAAGAGTCATGAAGTAACTCCAACTTTTCTCTTTTTCCAGAGAGCATCATTGTTCTTGCCAGATTTGAAGTTCATCTGCTGTGGTCATCGAGGGTGCTTAGTGTCTCTGAAGATGCTCTCTGTCTTCCTGAATATTGACTTTCTACTGTATTAAGTAAAACTTATTTCTGTGAGAATGAGAACAGTCCAGGCAAGTTCAACCTTGTGGGTTCAACCTGTAATTCTCAAAATATTTTTCCTCCCGTGCTAAGCTTAAGTGCTCTAAAATAATTTTTATTTCACCCTCTTTAGAACACTAAAACGTATTTTGGGGCTCAGAAGGACATAAAAGGTGATTAAGTTCACTTGCTAGATACCATTTTTACCTTCCAGTGACATTATGGACAGCAAGTAGAAAACCTATCAATATCCCTGAACCTAAAATGGAGTCCTCATATTATTTCTCCTAATTGCATCAATTAGTCTCCTCTGATACCAAGGGCTTGCCTGCTTTAACAGACAGGTAAGATGAAAGTTGGAAGCTGGTCATAAAGCAGATTAATGATAGAAGCAACATTCCTGACTTCCACTCTGATAATATGGCCACTGGAGCTTTTCTTACCTTGCAAGACCAAAAGCCTATGCTTGTGATAGTTCCTACTTTAGTGATGCAAAAGTTTCAGTCAAGCTTGACCTATTCTGGGGTTAATAATGAAAACAAAGGTACAGATTAATCAGGAAAATGGAGCTTCAAACTGTCTAAGGATCATCTGTTGGTGCTGCTGGGTTTCTCTGCCCTGTATGCCCATTCAAATCATCCTGATTAGTTAGGGTGGCAGAATCAGGTCCAGGAACATTTAGCCTTATTCCAGACAATAACTTACTTCCTGGGCATGTGTCATCTCTCTAACCAGATGCACTTTAAAATAGAGCAGTCCCTTATCCTACAAGAAAGGTGGGGGTTTTTATTATTATTTTTTTGCTTTTCTTATGTGAATAAAAAAAAAATAATTGAAAACCACTTACCTGGTCAACATTATTTCATAGGGTGCTGAAGTATAAATCAGACATAGTGCGACCTTCATCGAAATTTCAGATTTATTTACAGTGGTTTGCACTGATCGCTTTATCTACAAGGAGCTCAGTTTCCCCTTGGTGACTCATAAGTAATGTGGTCCACGCAAACCCGTGTAAATAGATCCAATATTTCAAGGAAGGTCATGCTATATACTCTCTTTGTTTCTCAAGAATAGATGATGGCTTACTGCAGGGCTGATATGACATTTATCTTCATGAGTGAGGAGGTTGATTGTGTGGCCCAAAGGGCAGTAGTCATGTCTGGTGGGCACCCAACGGGAATGAAACACACCCCATAAAACTTTCTCTATTTTTGTGTCTATGTGATGAAAGCTCCTTATTCACCAGATAGTGTGCAGAATACTCTAAACGGTAAAGAACAGTTTGCTTTCAACAGGAGCAAGGGAAAGGAAATAAATCCTTATGTATCCAGGATTGAGAACATATTAACCTTCTGTGGGAAAGCAGGAAAGTTCTCTCATGAGAGAAATGTCTTGAACCTTCTTCAGATACTTCTTTGGTCCCTGCCAGGTGACATACTGAATAAGATTGACCACTGACTTCATGCAGTCCAGCGCTGCCTGTATCTCTTCTCCTCTGATCTACATGTTGGGTATATCACCTGGAAAAGTCCAGCTCCACTAAATGGAGATGTACTATGCTCTTGCACTTTTATTTTCAGTTTCATGTCTGTTTTTGTGATTTGTTTCAAAGTCTTACCTTCTCAAACAGCAAGCCATCACAAGCCACACCTTACCATGACACAGCACCAACATGTGAAGTTTCCAGCTTAGTGTCACAAAACCCACTGGCTAAAAATGTGGCCCAGAGCATATTCTCAGAAAGAACATCTAATAAGGTGATAAGCATAAGCATCTGCTATCTTCTTCTGCTGCATTTTTGAATCATAGTGTGTGATTTTATCCAACATATCTAGACAGTGTCATATTTCATTGTTATATGATATCATATTTATACAAGTATTTCCCATTGGCAATAAAAATGTTCTTATCTCTTAATTTTGTTATGCATTTTATAAAATTGAATTCTGTTTTCTTGATTTAGCCACCTAGGACTCTGAAAATCAAGGTTGAGTTCACTGTTTTGTAGCATATTTTCCAGGTGAATTTTGTGTAACTCTTTAAATTAACTGAAGAGAGCACTTTCAGTTGGTACCCACAGCTGATTTCTCTATACCTCAGTTTCTTACTTAAAAAATGTGGTAATGTTATTTTCTTTGCCTGTTTCCATTCCTATTTATATCTTAGCATTGCCTATTAGACTTCATATGTGTTGATCCTACTGTAAGTGAAGCTAGTAATAAAAATATCTCCCGACCAAAAGAGAGATTTTGGAAATGAGCAGTACTACACAGAAACAAGAATATAAATTTTCATCATGTTAATGATTTAATCACTATAAATAAAAAATTATCACCATGTTCTCAAGCCTGTCCTAGAATACTTTTAGGACTACATCTGCGAAAGAAATAAGATGCATAATGCCATTGGCCCACCATATTTTAATCAATTCCCACTCCACATGTTTTCCAGTCACTGCAACTGTAGCTGTCTGCAGCACAGACTGGTAGTGTGTGAATTTTTGTCGTTTGGTCCATGTTTATTTTTAATGTGGATGGGGAAGAAAAAATGAAAAGCCCCACGAGGCAATAATTCCTCTGCTCAGAAACCCCAGCCAGGTCTGACAGCTGGTGAGGAGAAAGGTTAGCTCCTGCTGACTTTTCCAGTGTGCGGGAGAGAGACATGGAGAGCATGAAGATCAGAAGGTGAGCACAATGCCCTCACAGGCAAAATAGATGACTTTAAGGTAAGGGAACATAAAAAGATTATTTAATAAAAAAAAATACCCCCCAAAAACCCCAAGACTGCTGTTCAGGAACAACCTGACTGACCTCAGAAATGTTAACTACTAGAAGAGAAGTGGCCAAAGAAGACAGGTAGTCATTAGACTATTTCTAAAGATGCAGACTGTGGTATGTAGGACTGTGATAGCTCTGATGCAAGCGAGGCAGTTGGGACTGGCCTTTCACACACAGTATCTCCTGGGAAGTCCTGTTTAATATCAGCAGGGATGTTGCATCTTGTTTGGATGCCCTTGCAATGTATATCTCCTTTAATTTCAGCAGGGAAGTTGCATTTTATTTTGTTTCTCTTGAAAAGTAATTGAAGCTCTATGAATCCTGCAAAATGTTGACTGTGACTGGTCCTTCAAAAGTTTGGTGAATACTCTGCAGCGCCAGTCAGCATTTCATGCAGTTTGTTGTCTGAAAAACACAGCAAAACAAGCCCCTCAAAAAACAAAAATTGAGTTTCATGGGCATAGGCATTTGCAGTATTTTTTTTTACGTGGGCATGTGATTTTCTAGTTTTCTGTGTAGACAAAACCTCATCTATAGTCACGATTTTGTAAATAATCTCTTATGGAATTTCTGAAGTGCCGGGTCCTGACTCCTGTTAAAGAAGGGATGCTGGGGCAGTCAGATAGCACATGAGTCCAGCAGGTGAGATTTTGCCTGTAAGAGTACGCAAATAATGATGCTTTGCAAGTCAATATCCACTGGCAAGACTAGTGGTCACCATGGCAATGTACTAAAATAAACATGGGTTGTTCTCAGGGATGATTGGTCACATACTCATAATGAGTCCTGGGGACAGAAACCCTAACCACAGCTCAAGGGCCAGTGCTGTCTGGCATCCTCCTCATGATCCCACCCCTTGGCCTCAGCACAAACCTCAGGCTGATGCGGTTTCACAGCAGCTTTTCCACGCTGTGACCCTGTGCTGGACCCACCAGACCATGTTGGGCTGTGGGGTCACAGGGGTAGACAGAGGCTGTGACAGCTTACCTCACTTAGGTATCAGCTAATGATTGACAGGGATGCTCTGGGAAGTCACACTAAGTGCCATCCTGCTTGTCCACCTCCCAGCTCATCCAGCTCACCTTTCACCTGGTTGTTGCAATGGGACATGGTTTTCTTTGCTGGAAAAAAGAACAAAATTGAAAGTCAGAGAGCATGGCTCGGGACAAGCATTGCCCTGTTATGGCTGCCTCCAGTCTGCATCTGCTGGGCAGTGTTCAGTCCCTACTGTCGAACAACAGTGGGGTGGTGCACGGGAGATGCATCATAAGAGATTCAGGGGGGACACTCTGATGGCAATGTGGGTGCATTGGTGCTTTAGCTGCCTCCTGCAAGCACAGCTTTGTGAGCCTTTACAGTAGCACTATGGCACTAGACAGTTTTGTCTGTGGAGACTGGAGTTGATATCACAGGAGTGTAAGGTAAGCAAAAGACAGTTTTGACTCAGTACATCGTGGGTTCTGTGGCTGAAACAAACCTCTCCAGCAGACTAGAGCAGATAGAAAAAACAGCAGATAGGAGAGCTGAGGCTGTTCATCCTGGAGAATAGAAGACTCCAGGGAGACCTTAAAGCCCCTTCCAGCGCTGAAGGAGGCTCCAAGACACATGGAGACGGAATTTTGAATAGGGTCCTCAGTGACAGGACACATTGGAACAACTTCAAACTGAAAGGGGGCAGGGAGAGATGGGATATTGGAAAGAAATTCTTTCTTGTGAAGGTGGTGAGGCCCTGGTGCAAGTTGCCCAGAGAAGCTGTGGCTGCCCCATCCCTGGAAGTGTCCAAGGTTGGATGGGGCTTGGAACAACCTGGGATAGTGGAAGGTATTCCAGCCTGTGGCAGAGGGGATGGGAACTGGATAATCTTTAAAGTCCCTTCCAACTCAAACTCTTCTATGAAAAAAAAATCCAAATATAACATAACAATGCAAACAAATAAGCATAAAACCCACCCAAAAAGCTCTCAGCAAAAGAGAAGAAAACTGAATGCACAAGCAGAGCACAGAAAATGCTGAGCAGTACAGACATCATGGGTGTGCTGAGCAGCAGAGAGATGCACGCAGGAAAGGAGTATCTGGTGACACACAGATTCTTCCCTGTGTGCAGAGTGTTCAGCAGCAGGCAGGTTAATTTAGTGGTGTCGCACTTAGAGCATATCCAAATGTTCCGCTGGTCACTCTTGAGTTACTCTGCGTCTCAGGTGTGCTCTTCAAGTATTTTAAAAGGGGCAATGATTTTCTTTTTTTTTCCCCTGGTAGCGAGTACATCCAGGCAGATATAATTTTAATATAAAGGGGAAGTTTACTAGAATAGAATTTAAGAATATTAAAAAGGGATTTGGTTCCGAGAGAAATATTAGCAGTAAAGGCAAGGATAAGGATTTTGGAGAAATTTAATTAAAATTTAATCTTCTTTCTAATTAAATTTTCTTTTAATTAAACTTAAAATTAAATTCGCTTTGTTTAATTGGAGGAATTTAAAAAGTATTACCTCAAAATGTCAATCTTTTTTTTTTTGCACTATAAAAAAGAGTTTACCCTTGTTTGTCTAGTTTAAAGGATGAGATTTCACATGGAGTGGGAAAAAATAGTGATAAAAACATAGCATTTAAATGTAAATCAATTTACTTCTCAGTCATCTTCCACCTCGTTTCCTTCTCCCCCTCTCACATTCCAGCATGCTGTAAATGAGGGAAAAATGTTTTTTCCTCTCAGGAACCTGTCTGTATCAGCAGGGAATGCCCTAACACTTTTGACATCTGGGGCACTCACTTATTACAGGATGGAGCTCTGGGCCATGACAGTGCTTTGCTGTGCTTGATGCCATTAATTTTCCTGCTTTGCCAGTTATAATTTCTCTTTTTTTCTGTTTGTTTGATTTTTTTAAAAATTTTTATTTTTATTTTTATTTTTTTTCCTGGGGAGAATGCTCTTGGGGATGTGAAAAGAAACAAAGCTGTTCCCAGGTAGCAATGCCCCAGGATGGCTCTGCACCAGTACCACTCAGTGCTTCCCTGATGCCCTGCACTTTTCATTTGCCTCTTAAGCCCCCCTGCCACCTTCCTGTCCCTCCCTCCCTGTTCTCCAAAGTGCCAGAGCATGGCTCATTTTGCCTTAAATTCTGCTTCTCCTGCTATACCCTTTGAACATCTCTGTGCTGGCTCACAACTCCTCCCCTCTGCTGAAAGCCACTTAGCCAAAGCCATTAGTGACCTCCTGGTCTGAGCTAAACCAAAAAGTGTTTTTTCTGGTCTCAATTCCTCAATCTATCTTTCTCTCTTCATCTACATAGTCCTCTTCTGCTTCCACTTTACTGATGTGGATGACTCTCATTGTAGATCAATGGATACGTTTTTATGGCTCTTGCACCTAATTCTTCTGCTCGTAGATTGGCACCTTGCAGGCTCTTTTCACCTCCTGGACTCTTCTCTTGGCCTCATTCAAGTGACAGCTCCCACCATGACTGACTTTTTCTGTTCCTCTCTACCTTCCAGGCCACTCTCTATTTCTATTTGTTCTGCTGCCCTTTTTCCCTTGTTTGTTCATATACTGTGTTTTTGGCGGTTTTGTTGTTGTTACTTTTAGGGTTTGTTTTTAAACTTTCTCTCTTCTGTATCCTTGTGTTACATGTGTATGTCATCACTGAAGTCAAAGCCAACAGTATCCAGCTAAGGTTCAGGTCATGAATCCAGTGAACCAGGGGTGATCAAACAGAGAGGTCACTCCCAGCCTACTCGTCACTAAACCTGCAAAGATGCAACTTCCAATTTACTGAAGTTCCAAGACTACAAAGAAGTCTTGGAACTTCACTAATACCTTTTTGCCAACCTTCTGAGCTTGAGAGACTCTTGAAATAATCTCTGCCCTCAGAAGGAATGAACTATATTTTTCACTTAATTCCATTGAACCCAGCTTTTCCTCAGCATCAATGTTGTCCTGTGTACAAATGGAAGCAGTTTTAAAGAAGCTGAAACTGAGCCCTTGGAAAGTTGTGGTAGACAAGGAGTAAAAGAAGCGAGGACCAGAAACTGAAATGTTGCTGGTAAACTAATGGTTGGTCATTTCTGTGCTTTGCTGCTTGTGCTTTGAATGGCTGATACCATGGAAATATGAATCCAAGTAAGTTGAGTGGGATGTCACAGTAATCGAGATGGGAGACCAGGGAACTGGAGAGTGTCTGAGCCTGAATTTGCCAAGTCAATTGATAAAAAAACCCAGTTTTCTCCATAATAACATAATCAGTCTCCTCTCTAAATTGTTCAGGTGCTGAAATTGCCTTCTGTGCTTGAATTTATAATAATAAGAAAAAATAAGCCCAAGCAAAAGGATTAAGCAAGAATGGGCTGTGTGTACATGCTCTATGCAAATTGACAACACCTCTGCATTCATAATTCATTGCAAGTGGTTCAAGATAAATAGATTTTTATTTTTATTCCCCATGAATTGCTCACATAAGCAGGAGCTATCTCATTTGAACATTTTACCTCTCTTGTTTTATTTAAGTTGAGAAAGAAAGTAAACAGATGACTGTAGCAGCTCCTCATCTCAGATTGTATGAGATGCTGATGCTGAGGCTGTAAGACCCTGTTCAGATAAATCCTTTCTGCTCTGTTTCAAAGCAGAACTGGGGCTGGGGACCTGAGGACAAGGTATAGAAGAAGGGGGCATCACCCCAGATTATGTTGGTTTGAAAGATTGTGAAGGGGAAGTTAAGGGAGAATGGTGTTTAAGATCTCTGTCATACTCATTGTATTTTCTATCTGAAGACCTAACATTATTTCTTTATTAAGCAAAGCAATAAAAGCAGAGCAGCCCATGAAGCCATGCAGAAGCAAATTTAGGGAAAAAAAGTACAACCGTAGTAGGAACATTATGTACAACAGGGCTTGGGAGCAAGAAAGAGAAAAAAAGAATTCAAACAAACACTTTTATCTTGATGACCCTTAAATGAAAGGACAAGGAAACAGTATGATCAGCTAGCAAAACATTGTGAAGATAAGAGCCCTTTGTCAGCACAGAGGGCCTGATTCTCCCTTCCTTTGTCATTTGCATCTGTGCAAGGAGAATGACAAATTGCAGGAAAGATGCCACAGATCAGATCAGTTTAAACCAGTTCCTAGCTTTGCACATGTTGTTTTAATGACAGTACAAGGTGAACAGACTTGACTCAGTCCCATTAGGTGATCAGTTGATCTGGAACCAGAGCCGTGGTCGTATTAAGTATCAAAATATAAATTTTCATGTTCCCAGAATAGAAACAAAAACACCGTACTGCAATAAAATGATAAAGGGAATATTGAAATATCATGAGATACTCTAGTAAATATTTCCTTAAAACTACCTAATTAATTTTCAGACTTCTGTTTCCTTTTTGGCATCTTAGGATACTAAACTATTTCTACTATGAGTTTCTTTCTTTTTTACACAAGTTCAGTTTTATCCCAATTATCCACCAANAGCCCCCCAAAGCCCTTTATAGTGTTTCTACAAGACTAATATAAAACAGATGTATCTTGCTGAGTTTGCAGTATATTTTAAACAAAATGACCCCAATGTTGTGCTGGATCTTACAAATGCTGATATATATGAATATGAATACCTTTCCATGGGGGAGCATTCTCAGGAGTATCCAATGGGTCAGTCTTTCCCTGTTTGAAATGGTAATCATATACATGGGGTTGTTTTTTGGTTTCATTTAATTATTTTTAAAGTGTTTATTTTTGCAACACATTGTCCTATATTTTGGTATTTTTTCCTGTACATTTCTCAAGGCAACTGACTAAAAATAATATGCAGCAATGTTTAACACTTGTATAGCTTTGACTGGTAAAATCCCCAGAAATATGAGTGTACATTGGCTACTGCGTTGTTGGAAGTTTCTAGATATAAATCATCACATGTGTATAAGGCATGAGGGAGCACCTGCCCAGTTTTTTAAAGTACTGTATGTCCTGATTCTAAAAAGCACAGGGAGTATCGCCCACCTGCCCACCTTTCCACCCTCCCTCCTATTCTCTAGTAGTTGTCCCTGCCCACGGCAGGGGGCTTGGAACTGGATGTTCTCTAAGGTCCTTTCCAACCCAACCCATTCTATGATTCTGTGGTTCTATGAAAAAATAACTGCCTATATTATACTGTATTCTACTATATTATACTATATTGTACTATATTGTACTGACATTATTACCCTGTATTGGTCTGACTGTAGGCATGTACTTAAGATATTTAATCCTCTAAGATTTATAAAAAGGCAGTATTGACTTTGTGCCCCATCCCAGGAAGCAGAAATTGGGGCGGGCTTACTCATGCCCATAGCTTTCAAGCTTTCAGCTACACTCAACACAATTTGTACACAGTGAATATATTGAGTTTACAACACAGATACTTAAAGCAATTATCTCGTCTAATTTATCTCTTTTTCTTACTGAAAGAAAGTATTTGTACCACATAATAATCCAGCTATCAGTCTCTTGGTGTAAACCAGGTTGGCAATAGAAAATAAAAACAACCTCTGACTTTCCTCTATATCTCATTTTCTTTGAAAAATGGGTCTAAGTCACCAAGTTATTTTGAGCATTTTGAAGAATATTACTTTTTCTCTCGCTGATCTATATCCATACCCCTATCAGTTGGGATAGGAGGAAGGATAATTTTACATATTCCAGTTTTTTGCTTTGACTGCAAACTGAAATGCCCTTTCCCCTCCGGGCAGTGTACACTGAGGTGGGGTTTTGACAGCGGCCTTTAATAGAGTTTCAGGAAGTAAGGATGGAAAAGACCTATGAGGTCATCTAGTCCAGTTCATAGCCAGAGTGATAACTCAGGCTGTTCTCACTAACAGAGGTGATGGTACTCGGTGGCAAGTCAGACATAAATTCTGAGTCAAAGATCCTTAAATTTTGCATGAGATTCAAGAAGATGAAAACTCTGGAGAAGCTTCATTTATTTTTGATAGTGGTTTTTATTACATTATTTTTACAAACATGAATAAGGCAGTAAAAAATGGCTGAGCATTTAACTATATTTACTTATCTTATTAAGTATAAGAAGGTTTATTTGTTTGTTTTATTTAAATTACTAGTCCTGTGTCTGGATTATGAGGGACACAGATAGAGAATTTGGTATTTTCTAAGAGATCGTGACGCTTTGAGTGGTGTGACAGGAAGGAGAGGGTTCAGTGCTCATATCAATGTTGGTCAAATATTCTGAAAAATAAAAACTTTAACACATATTTCCAATGTTACTAGCTTTTTGAGTTGTCTGTCACCATGGATGTGCCCAGTTCTCACCTGCTGAAGTTGATGTATGAGATTGTTGAAGATTCAGGCAGGTGTTACTATGTCTGATCCTACATGTTTTTCATATCTGGTTTTTGTGTGAGTCTTTCTTCCCCCCTGGTTATGAGCTCTGAAACATTTTCTGTGTTTCGGGGGTTTTTTGTAAAAACATATTGTGGATAGCAGAGGACAACTTTGCAGCATGTGGCAGGCTCTCAGCCCCCTCTGGATAGCTATTCAAAGGCCTTCTGGATCTCCAGCCATGCTGATCTATCCACCAAACCTCATATCTTAGTCCCACAGGAGATAGATATATATTTTTAAGCTCTTCCCTCATATATGTGCAAGACATGAATCACCCAACCCAGACAAGAGACGACCCAGCTTTTTCTCAAGGGAAGCAGTGGAAGGAAGGGAAGAAGAGAGAGATGTTCCTTCTTGCCCACCCCTTGTGAGGAGGACTGTGGTTGTGCCATGCTTGGCTGGTGTCCCTGTCATGGCACCAGTGTGCCCACGCCAGTCTGTTCAGGGCTGCGTGGGTGTGCTGTGCTCTTGCTTTTCCTGGAAATTTCTCATTTGTTGAAATGAGCATACATATTTAAAAAAAGGTGCGTGTGGGAGCTGATGAATCACGTCTTCTGTCAAAGACTCCAGACACCCAACCGAAGCACTGCTGAGTGTCTGGAGCTTTTTACTCATCTTTGTGCTTGTGTGGGCTTTAATTTCTCGCAGAATTTTCCTTAGTGTCATACAAAGTTTCCTTTTATCAACTGCTCTCCCATCGCTTTCCCGTTCACCCACCCAGGCATGCTCCTCAACCCACCTCTCCAGAAGCACTTCCTAATGTTCGTCACCTCGACTTTATCTGACATCCCAGGTACTCATTTAGTGGTTCTTCCATAGAAATGCTACAATTAGGGCTTTATTCAAAGCTCTTCTTGGTGACGCAATATTAATGATTTACAAGTGTACATCCCTGCAGCTTGTGAGGCAACTGGTGCCTGCTCTCCCTGGCTGCACTTGCCACGCTGGGAAAGACACAGGGAAGGAGAGAGAGCATGAGACAAGCAGAGACCAGTTAAGCTTAACATTATCCCTGTCTCTGACTCACAGACAGAGGTTGCCCCAAAACTTAGGAGTTTTTTGTTGGTTTTGCCCTGACAGCAACAGGCAGCACCATGGAGGGAGGGTAAAGTGGATCCTATTTTTCCTTGAGAATCCTGGTCCAGATTTGTGTTCATCATATCTCTCTACAGTTTCCTGTAAAGAAGAGGAAATGGCCTCAAGTTGTTCCAGGGGTGGCTTAAATTGGATATTAGGAAAAAAAATTCTCAATGGAATAGGCAGCTCAGGAAAGTGGTGAAACCACAATTTATGGTAGTGCTCCAAAAATGTATATTTGTGGTGATTAGGGACATGGTTTAGTGGTGAATATGGCAATTAATGGTTGGAATCCATGCTCTTAAAGAATTTTTCCAACTTTAAAGATTCTATGACTAAGACTCATGGTTCTTGTCAACCAAGAACAAATCAAATCAAGTCCTGCCAGGGAAAGGAAGTTCTCTGAAGAGCCAAACACAAAATATGTTGTAGTGAAAACCTATTTTGAAAACAATATAAACCCCTCACAGCCTAGGGTGAGTGAGAGATGCGTGTCAGCATTTGCCCCTGGAGCTGCAGCAGGATGGTGGTGAACAAGGTTTGGTGTTGGAGTCCTGTAACAAGGTAGGGGCTCAGATGGATACTAGACAGGTCTCTCTCAGGCCACAGGCACAGCAATGAGGCCTTGTGTCTCACAACCCTAGAAAGGCTGGGATATTCATTCATTAAAAGGTACAAGTCAGTCACATGGGCAGATGGATTTGCCATATTTCTATTACTAAATTAAGCAGTACTGGGCAACAGTTTTATGGCTTAATTGTAGGTAAACATTGCTGGTGCATTTTCATCTCAGGCAAGCAGACACTCCCACAAACCATGTCTGAACTTTTTTTAGGTGTTAGTTTTGGAACAGGGGTGCCTCCCAAGGGTCAGTCAGGGTGCACCCTCCCACTGCACAGCAGTGGAGGGTTCAATACCGACTTGAGCTGTTGCTTGCCAGCTGGCCTTGGTGTCATGCTGTGGGCTAAGGCACATTTAATTTAATAGCATGGACAAAGTTACAAAATCAGCTTTTCAGCAGCCTAATCAGTTGGGACAGAGNAGAGGAAAAAAAAAGTATACTTGGCTTTGCCCAAATCAAATCTTGTTGTGAAAATGTGCTGATTTCAGTGACATTTTTTTATGGGAGTAAGTCCAAATGAATCATTTCAATCTTCTCCTTGCATTTTGATAATATCAGAATGTTTCATTGCAAGAATATTGAAACATTTCATTTGAGCAGCGCAGTAGGAAAGCTGTGGAGTGCCAAGTAATCTTGTCTCCAGGATTTTAAAATAACAAAAGATAGTGGGGCTCAAACTTGTTCCTACAAAGACTGTTCAAGCTACAATGTAGATTCATGGTGGCGAAGTGGCTGGAGGCTCCCTGTGTTACCTCCCTGTGTTGTCCTTTGATATGTCTTAAGAAAGCTGCAAGGAAGGAATGCAGGAGAATTACTGGAAGGCTGGAATTCACAATGAGAATTGGATTTTTATTTAAGGAAAAATAATGAAAAGCTAAATGAAAAACAAAACAAAAAAAAGAAACCAAAACCAAAAAGAAAACAAACCCAAAACAACACAAACCCCTCNCTGTAAAGAAGAGGAAATGGCCTCAAGTTGTTCCAGGGGTGGCTTAAATTGGATATTAGGAAAAAAAATTCTCAATGGAATAGGCAGCTCAGGAAAGTGGTGAAACCACAATTTATGGTAGTGCTCCAAAAATGTATATTTGNAACCAACCAACAACCAAAACCCCAGAGAACAAACAACTAACCAAGTTTTCACTTTTCAAGGGTTTCTCCTTGTGTATCTATGCTGGAGATTTTTTTCTTGGTTGGGGTATTTTTTTAGTGCTGTTTTGTTTGTTTTTTTTAATAGAACCACATAGAACCATTTATTTCAGAAGATAGGGAGCTACTCAGAAGTCACCATTGACCTCCAGCTTCATGTTTTACCTGAATTCACTTTCCTGTGAAAGCTTGACAATCCAGCTTTCCTGGCCTCTTTGGTGATCCTTCCTGCCCAGCTCTGCCAGGAGGCTTGACACTGTGTGAACACCTATGAGTGTTGTTTTCTATTCTGCCATCAGCGAATGTTGCCCTCCAGTTTGCTGTGGTTTCAGTGGGTTTTGTGTAACCAAGATGATTTATAGATGAGCAAGGGTCTTATAAAAGAGTAGTTAAAGAAAAACAGAAACCAATAGAAATTAATGGAAGTGAGTGACCTAAGTGCAGTCTTAGAAAAGTAAAGAAAACTATTTAAACTCGGTAATTTAAAAGAGGTAATTCAAGGAGTGTTTTGAATTAACTAATCAATGAACATTAGGAATCTTAAACCACAATTAAATTTCATTATTTGTCAGCATTAACCCAAACAAACTTGTTTTCTTTTTAGCTGCCATACTTGAAATCATTTGGAATCTAATTGGAAATACTGAAGAGAAATTAAATTGCAATATTTACAATCACATAGGAGAGTTTTTTAAAAACAGTTTCAAATTAATTTTGCTGACGATTCCTAATGCCCATGAAGTTGGTAGCTTGGGCAATGGCTATGGTAGAACATACCCATTGTGTTTGTTTATGTATCTGCAAATTACCTCTAAAAAGATTTGTCCCCCCTGGAGAGCTGCCAGTTTGACCTGGGCTTATTTCAGCATCTCATATGGCTTTAGTGATCCAGGTTTAATTTAGCACTCCCACAGCTGTATCCCTGGAAATGTCTTACTGTTGAGTCCAACCCTATTTAATTCACAATGATATGAATCTCACGGAGTTGTGACTGAAGAGCAAAACTGGCCTTGTTCTTGTCCTGGAAGGAATGTCAGGCAAGAAAGTATTTTTTTTTTTTGCTGCTTTGTCAAGCTACTTCATCTGCTTGCTCTCTTTTGTAAGTATTGATAAAATCAGAGATGAGAAAGTACTGAGCAGGAAGACATCATGACCCTGTAAGGATGGAAGTAGGTTTGTGGCTGGCTGCAATCAGAAATGTTCACAGTCTCCTCTTGCCTAGTTTCACTGGTGGAGCAGCACACCTGGTTTTGAGTAAGGGGGGATTTAACTATGCATTTCTGTCGTAGTTGATCGGTTTGCTGTCATGATGAGATAGTCCTTTCTGAATTGTCTGTTTATGAATATATAATCCATTAAGGCGCATGTAATAGGGAATTAATTACTTTTGCTCTTTGGGAGGTGTTTTGGTTTAGAAGACAGGTATCTGCTAGGGAAAGCTGGAGTTTCCTTAGAATGGAGAATGTAAACCCCCNGTGAGCCTTAATGGCCCATTAGCAGAAAATATCCCCCGAGGGAGAATGGGTGGTGAAAGAGATAAGAAACAATACCCCACCTGGTTTTAACAGCTGAACCATTATCAGAAGGGGATCCGCCCCCCTCCTGCTAGAGTAACAAAAGATAACGAAAAAACATTTCCCCAACTGCTTTCAGCAGATGAAAATAGAATACATGTTTTTGCTTCCATAACCCAAGACAGGAGGACATATTTAACATTTCTTTATAGTTTTGATGCTTTCTTCCCTTCTTTTGATTTTCTTTTCTATCTAAGTTCAACATTTTTTAATATGAGTGGAAAATCTATTTAAAATCAATCAAAAATAACCTCATGTAATTTTTTTTTTAATCTAAATAGGGATAACTCTTGGAAAATTTCAGATCTTAGTATTATTAATGTCGTTGTCCATCTTTGACAGTTTACAGAACAAGGAATTTTATGCTCCTAAGTTTATTAAGGAAGCTATTACTTACTTATTAAATGCATCATGAATTCTGCTATGAATAACAGTATGCTAATGTTCAAATAACTGCTTATATTAGTAACTAATGATCACCTCTAGTAGTCCTGCTATATTTGTGTGCAAACCACCTTCCTATTTATGTACCAGCTACATTATGTGTCTGTTACTTGAAGCTTGCATTTAAATACAACACACTTCAAAATAAGCAAATATATTATGCATCCAGGGGCAAGAAGACACAAACTCATTTCACTAAACTGGGCAGATGATGTTTCATGTGGAACTGAGCTCTATCATCTGGTAGGAGCTCATGGATTGGGAAAGACTGTGTACTATCACTGCTTGTCCAGGCCAGACCCTGGTTTGCATCAGGCCATTTTAAGAGGGTCAGTGGGCTTAGTTTTCATTTAATTTTCTACAAAAAAGAGAAAAGCTGCAATGTAGATTCATGGTGGCGAAGTGGCTGGAGGCTCCCTCTGCTATCAGCACTGTCTTACAATGAGGAGACAGATTGACATATTGTGAGAGTCGTTCATACCAGGGTACCGCTTTTGCTGCTGGTCCCCATCAGATGCAGCTGATTAATGAATAATGAGCGATGATGATGAGGAGCCAGAGAGGCACCAAACTACTGCAGGAGTGCTGTGGAGGAGCAAGGCTCTGAGAACAATGGAGAAAGACAATTATCCATGTTTTCCTCACTGTTACATTAAAGCCTTTCAACATCTTGAATCACTTTAAATAACACTGATAGAGCTTTTCAAGAAATTTTACAATTGTTATACTTGTGAAATTCATGAGGAGATATACAGGTGAGAGAAGAAAGCTCTGGCAGTTCCTGTGGTCTTGGAAACCAAATTCTATACATTATCTGTCTACAAGATTGTAGGAAAAATAATTTACTAACATCCCTTAACAAAGACGTGATTTTTTTTCTTTTTCGCTCTATGTGAAGAAACAGAAATTGCCTTTGAATTTATGTTAGACCTCCTTATTCTAGATTTGGCTGGAGTAGAGTTAATTTTCTCCTCAGTTCCTGGTACAGTGCTGTGTTTTGGATCTAGTCTGAGAATAATGTTGATCACACTCTGATGTTTTAGCTCTGCTCAGCAGTAACTCACTCAGGCAAGGACCTTTCAGTGTCCAATGCTCTACCCATGAACAGGTACACATGAAGTCAAGGGTCAGCATGGCCAGGAGAGCTGGACAAAGGGATATTCCATATCAGAACTAATGCCCAGTATATACAGTAGGGGAAGTTGACCAGGAGGGGCTGGTCACTGCTTGGGCTGATCCAGGCATCTGTCAGTGAGTGGTGACGAATTTTCTTGTGCATCACTTGTTTCTTTTGGGTTGTATTGCTCTCACTCTCTCCCCACTTTTCTTCTTCATTATTTATTATTATTGTTGTTGTTGTTGTTGTTTTTACTATTAGTGCTGTTGTTATTATTATTTTTTTTTAATGTCAAGAATTAACTGTTCTTATCTCAATCCATGAGTTTTACCTATTTCTGATGCTCCTCCACATCCCACTGGGGGCACAGAGAAGGAAGTAAGCAGCTGTGTGGTGCTTAGTTGTTGGCTAGGGCTACACAACAACCCCAACAATTCATTAAATTGAGCATTTTATAAAATAATAATGATTACTTTAAACCTAGTACTACATATTTATAATTCCTTAAGCATCATATATGTATAAATATATATGTATACCTCTTCAAATTTAGGAAGGGGCCATGTAACTTTGTCCCAGACTGCAAATAAATCATTGTAATTTTGTTAAGATGCATTGTCACATCAAGACAGAGGGTTAGGCCTCCTAGAAAAGCTGCTGCTTTCTGACTTTACCATTTTGAATCATTCAGCTTTGACTTTCAGGTTACACTAAAATACATCTTTGATATGCTAGACAGCATGAGCTGCTTAAATCTCTCACTGCAAGGCATTTCTCTAAACTCTCTAATATTTTTTGCTGGCTCTTCACTGCATCCTTGACAATTTTTCAGTATCTTTTCAAATGTGTTCTGATATCAATCTCACCAGTACTATAAACAGAGGCAAAATCATCTCCCTGTCGTGCTGATTTTGCATGCTGCCAAATTCCCTGCACCCACCTGTTGTTTCCTATTTTCCTTACCAGTATTAAAGAATGGCTTCACGGATACCTCAATAAACCTTAAGGACAGTGATTTGCCACACAGACAGGGGAAAGAGTGCAAAGGCAGAATTACACCTGGATTTTCCACTAGACCCAGACCTATAGCGCAAAATGATCAGTTTCAAAGTACAGAGCTTTGGGCCCAATTCCAGCATCACTGAAAATGCTCCAGGATCTTTCTCCACCCTCCACTGCCACTTCAGAGGGGTACTACTCTTCTATAGGTCTTGTGTGGATGGTTCCATAGGGATGGCCCAGTGCTTATCATATGTTATTACCCTTCTTTAGTAACTGCACTCAGAAGCTGGATTCCATTTTCACTCAGGGAACAGACCGCAGCATCTCCAAGACTGGTTAACCCTTCCCTACTATTATTTACTTTCTGTTTGCCATGTGGTAACCTCACCTGCTACTTCTCAATTCTAGCCTTAGAAAGAAAAATGGAATCTTTCTCTGCTTACCTTTGCCAGATCATCATCTCTGGTTTTAAGACCAGTAGCGTATGTCACCTCTCTTTTCTTTTTCCTCAGCTGAGCCCCAGTATTCTTTGCTGTTCTTTAATATGAATCGTTTCATAAATTTGATCATCCTTGACATCCTTGAGCATTCCTTGCCATAAAATTAATAATCCCCTGAAATCTAAACACAACAGTAAATTTCAGAGTCCTCTCAGGAAAAAAACAAACAAACAAAAATAAACCAAACAAACAAACAAAAACCCCCCAATGTTATCACTTTTTGAACAGAAGATTCTTCTTTCTCCCTTGAAGTGAACACAAGTCCTCTTGGCTTCAATCTGTGAGCTCAGTACATAGAGGCATACAGTCAGATCCTGGTGTGAAAAGCTGCACTTGAAAAGTGTAAAGAAAGCAAAAATCTGAAAATTTCCCATTATGGGTTTTAATCCGAATCCTTAGACATTAATGATAACATTTCTTTTTACATCAGGGTTTGTTAGATGAGGCCTAGACTATCTGTAAAAACGCTGAGCATATCTTTTATTGAGCATTTTCTTATTTAATGTGCCGTTTTCTGATGTATATTTGATAAACAAATTTGTTACTAGAAGCGTTCTTGTTACCAGTGACATTTAAACACAAATGCAGATTTATATATGAGTAATTGTGTTTTGAGTGTAACTGTGTGCGTAAGTCAGCATTTTGCAAATGTTACAAAAATGTACAAGCCCAAGCAGAAAAAACTACTTGCCCATCTTCTGCTACATTTGATGTAATGAAAGGTAATTACCTTCTATTCACACATTAAAAGAAAGCACTCATCTTGGATAAGACCATGATTGAAAGTCTGTCGAACTTAAAGGAAGTCTTTCACTTGTTTTTGATGAAAGGTGTCTCAGGCTTTCAGGGGGAAAGGAAGATTTTGCAGCACTGCTAAGAGATCTTTTGGGATTAGAAATGAGGGATTGTCACTACAGTGTTCAGGTGCTGTAGAAATGTCTCCTCTTCTGAAAGTCTTGCCTCTGGAACTCATCTTCTTGTTGCACTAAAGTAAAAAAAATGCTGTTGACTCAAATCTACCAGAGGTGAAAATCCAATCTCACATATGTCCTTGCCATAAAAGAACATTTAGAAAAGAAATACATGTCCTTAAAATTATATCAATTCACCTTACATGACTAAGAGAGAGACCATTTCTAAAGGATATTGATTAAAATGGAAATACATTCAAATAAATGGATTCTTAGCTTGAAATAACCTTTGCAGTAAGTGAGTGGTCTATTTTGAAAGTATGATGGGTGTTCTGAGGGACACTACTGTATCTTAATTTTATTTCATTGCTATGGAGAGTTTTCTCTGTTTATTAAAATGCTATGCAAAGTGAGATCTATGGATTTCAAAATGAGGAGAAGCAGGAAATTTTGTCATAAAAAGACATTTGCCATTCTATTTCTTATTATTCTTTAGTGTAATGAAAGACCAGACCCAGAGACTCAAATAAAGATGAGTTTTCCAAGGCACCATATCAAAAATAAAAATAATTCTCTTTCTATGAAAGCTCTAATTTTAAATGAGTTAGACAAAGAATGGGACCAAGGAAGCAATAAAATTTCATTTGTAGTGAGGTATGCCAAGAGGTCTTTATCTGAACAAATCCAGAAAAGGAATTAAAGACCTTTATTGGTCAAATCTCAGCTCTATTCTCAATGGACTTTTTATAGTAAACAGCTTGATAAGCAGAGAAAAATTTAAAGAAGGAGTTATTGAAGATTTGGGTCCTCTGTGAGATGGAAAAAACATTTTGAAAGGATCACTGCACCACAGTCCCATGGTCATCTCTGTCCATCTCTTTTACACCCCAAAGCTGGGCTTTGCTGTTGAAACTGAACTGCTGGGGGGGTGCAGTGCAAAAATCGCAGGTCAGAGAGGGCAAGGCCTGAGGCATTGCTTAGCAGCTGTGGATCTTGGGTGGTGAGTCCCAAGCATCTTCTTTCAAGGTTGTGTGGCACTTGGCTGAGAAAAAACAGAGGTGCTTGCAGGTTCTTGGATACTGAGCTGTTGGAAAGATATTTTTGCATCAGTGACAGAGACAGGGACCTAGATTCTACAGAAACTGTCCAGTGTGTTCAACCTTTTCCTGGATCATGCCTCACTTTGCTGCAAAAATCTATACATGGGCTAGGAACTTAAGTCACACCTATCGATAGCGCATTGTTGAAAATAATACAGGTAGGCGAAGTAGAACATGAAACCATTTGTGAAAAAACATGTAAATCCACTGAGTCCTCCTTGATTTCAGAAAACATGTGTACCTAAAAGGGGCTAAGTATTTTGCAACCCCCAAAATGCTAAAATTGTTATGAAGTTTAGGGATAGTCCAGGAAGCTTGGAATCTAAAACACTTTCTGATAGATTCCAGGTGCATAGGATATGTGAAGGCATCAAGCATTTCTGTGTCTGGTTAAACCAGGAGAATCCCTAAAGGCTTTATAGACTGCCTGGTAAAATTCAGATATTGCAATGGTAGAGAATACAATTTTTTTTTTTTCCCTCAACATTGAGAACTACAGAATGTAGAAAAATTGAGGGTTTCACCAGTGAATTTGACAGGAAAAGAATTTCCTGATGACAGTACTAGAGGTAGCACTGAAACCCTGTTTCTAAAAGTCTATATACGCCAGGTCCATCCTGTTGCGCTGCGGCTCTGAGAAACTTCTCAAGCAAAGACACATCATACTATACTTTTGACCAGTCATGTAATCCTCTTCTTCAATTACATGGCACAGGATTTGGAATGGGATGGTTTTGAAGGTCCCTCCCATCCCAAACCATTCTGTGATTTATGACTCTGTGTCAGAGCTGTCTTCAGGTGTGTTGCTCTAACTGGTTCCTTTGCAGCTCCCTTTGCACCTCATTGCATCTCTGTGGTGGCTGCTGTGGAGCAGAAGGCTAGACCTACCCAGCCAGGGATGGAAAATGTCCAATAAAATATGGAGATTATTCTTGTCCCTCCTTTTGTTGCTGATGTATTTATAAAATATTTTTTGTTGTATTTTACAGCAGTAGACAGATTAAAATCTAGCTGGGCTTTGACCATTCTAATTTTCTCCCTGCCACAACCTCACAACATCCTTGTTGTCCTCCTGAGTTGCCTGCCCATTCTTCCAATGGTCCTAAACTCTTTTTTTTTTTTTTTTTCCTGAGCTCCAGCCAAAGCTCTGTTCAGCCAGTCTCCTTCCCTGCCTATCTTTCAGCACATTGGAGTTGCCTGCTCCTCTGTGTTTAGGATTTTCTTCTTGAAGATTATCCAGCCTTCCTGGACACGTTTGCCCATCAGGACTGCCTCCCAAAGAACTCACTCAAATCAGGTTCTTAAACCGGCCAAACTCAGTTCTCCAGAAGTCCAAGGGGCAGTTCTCCTCACCTCTCTCCTTACTTCTCTGAGAATGGAAAACTCTCTTTTCGTGGTCGCTGAGCCCAGGACAGCCTTCACCCATCACATCTCTCACCAGCCCTTCTCTCTTCACCATCGGTGGCTCTAGTGAGGGTCCTCCCCTGGTTGTCAGGATGCCAGGAAGGTCTCCTCCACACACTCCTGGCACTTTCTAAATTATTCTTTTTTTTTTCTATGCTGTGCTGTGATTTAGTGATTGTGAGACTCCTCCCAGCTTAACATAGAGTATTTTGTCTGTCTTCATCCTGGTTGGGTGGTCTATAACAAGCTCCGACAAGGAGATCTGCCTTGTTGGCCCTCCCCCTGATTCTTACCCACAGACACACAATCCTATCCTATCTAGCTCTAGACAACCAAAACACTCCTCAATATACCGGGCTATTCCACCAGCTTTATTTCACATCTAGTTTAAAGCTCTTCCAATGAACACTTATCACATCTGTGCAAAGATCCTTTTTCCACTTTGAGACAGGTATAACCCGTATGCCACCAGCAGGCCTGGTTCTGTGTTAACTGACCCCAAATTCTTCCAAATTCTTCTGTTGACACCAGGCTTGGAGCCTGGTATTGATCTTGAATATACCACTCGTGCTCTTGATCCCCTTAACTTGCCATCCTGAAGCCCCTCAAGTCTCTCTTTATAGCCATCGGTCTTCTTGTTGTAATTTCATTGCTGCCCACCTGGAAAAACTATAGTTAATTATGGCCTGAGTGCCCTGCCAAAGCAGGGCTTTCTCTTTACATCATTAACCAGGCCAAAGGGAGGCAGCAGCTCCCCAAGAAATAGTCCTGGTCTGCACATTGGGCCTTCTGTTCCTTTCAGAAGGGATGTCCTATGACAATGACCCATTTATTTTCTTTGTTGAACAGTTTGGGTGGAGAACATGGGCCTGGAGAACTTAACCTCAGTGACACCTCCATGCTGGTTGAACTGTCATCATTTTTGTTTTTCGGCTCCACTGGCAGCACTTCACACCCTCTGGGCCAGAGTGCCTGGGGAAGGGGAATGATCTCTGATGACACTTTC
>VYXD01015075.1:96816-132826 GCA_013397195.1 Hylia prasina | reverse complement strand
TATATATAAAACAGGTGGGTCATCTCAACCACAAAGCCTTTTCCTTGCCAGGCTGAACAATCCCAGGTCTTTCAGCCTTTCCTCATAGGAGAGGGACTACATACAGGTCCTCACACTTGAAAACAAAATATTGTTTCCCCACAGAGAACACATTTTTAATTCTCAAAGGCTTTGTGGAAAGAGCACATGGTGTCACACAGTTGTAGGATTTTGACACCAAACTAACTCTTTTCAAACAAGCTGTGTCAGTATGATTTACCAAGGCACCGAAACTGTAGCAGCTTTCAGAAAGCAAACTAAAATCAGACAGATCCTGAAAAAGTACTCATGCCCTGTCATTTATTGGATATCTGGAGTTGGTAATATAATGTTTCTTCATTCAGATACTAGTTTATACAAAATGGCATTGGAGGGTTCTGTTACTCTTTACTATTATGCAAAAAGTTACAAAGGTGTATATCTTTAACAGAAAGTGGAGAAATAAACACAATGTTTCTCCTCATTGACCTTGTAAAAATAATTGATGGATAAACCTGTAATAAAGAAATCCAGGTAAGTACTGAATTTTTTTTCTTATCAGCATGTCTTTTTGTAATTATAAATCATTCTAGTGGAGGGAGAAAAAAATTGCCCAGATGTTGCATGCTGGTTGCTTATGGAATTAACTTTTTTTTTCATATATCTTTCCTAATGGTTTTAATAACAAAATCAATTTGATTTAAGTTGATTGAGCAAAAATTGCAAACATAAAATTCACATTTAACATATTTTCCAGCACAAAAGAATATCTTGGCAACAGGATAGATACAAGCAGAAGAAATGCTTCATTTAACTAATTTACCAGCCTGATAGCTCTGTTCAATCTCCAGATGTAATCTCATAAAGTCTAGCTGCAAATGCAATTTTCATCCCATTAGTATTTTTCCTAATCCAGTTGGTAGAAGCGTATGGTTAGTGACCATGTTTACATGCTTGATTTCTTCTGAAGCTGCCCCAGTGTAAAGCAATAACTGATGAAGATCATTGGGCATCTGAGAGATCAGGGGCTGGCCACCAGCATCATGAAAGAGCACAGAAAACCTCAACAGGGCATCATACCAACCCTGGGACCCACGCTTCCCCATCCTGGAGGCCCCAGCAGCCCTGGATGGCCTCTAACTCCATGGTCTCCCTGAAAGTACTCACAGAAATGTCACTCATCACCTAGTAAATGTTACATCTTCCATTCACTTATGAAGCAGTCAAACTACTGAGTTTAAAAAACAAGACAAACAAATGCTGCATAAATAAACAGCTGCTTTATAGATAGGTATTAAGAAAAGGAAAAAAAAAAGCCCAAAACACAGGAACTCACATCATTTAAGCTCTAGGTTAAGAACATTATTTCCATGTAATCAAACATCCATGTGATCAAAATCACCAACAGAGTTAGGACTCTACTTTGCAGGCGTATCAGATGCACATACACAAAAAAAACCAAACCCATTTGGAAACACCACCGTTTTCCCATCACATTTTGCAGGGGTTTACCAGGATGGAGATGGAACTTACTAGTGGAACCACAATCATGATGCTTTTTACTGATACTGTGCCTGTTCTGACACTGGAGACACTTAATTTCCAGAACCGTCAAATTTAGGCATTTATGAAAACTAAATGAATTTTAATAGCATCAATGTAGATGAATGAAAAGAACAGCACCCAGTTTTTTGAAAAAGCCTTAATGTACATACATTTACCTTCATTTTAGAAGGATATGAGGCTTAAGTTATATACTCTGCCTGTGCTTCTGCTTGTCTGGGTTGGTTCTCTATTTTCTTTCCAGTATGTTTTGAACTCACTGGTTGATTTCAGCCAAATTGATCAGAAATGTACAGACCTTGACCATATTAATTTTCAACAGTTTTGGTGGTAGTTGGAGATTAGCTAATAGGGAGACATTCAATTTTTACTTTTATTGAAGAACAAAGGAAACCCATAAGGGGACTTGTCCCTCAACCACCAGGCAGAGAAAAGGCTGGTCAGGGGAAAATGAGTGCAACAGAGCCTGGTGCTGCCCCTCGTGCTGCAGACAAACCCAGCAAAGGAGATGGGGAGTCAGGGGACATTAGTGATAGGGGGGATGCCCAGTGACAGACAAGGCAGTTTTATTTTCCTCAGACCATGATTGTACAAATGAGGGAATAGGCACACATTCAGCACATAATTACTAGAAAAGTCCCATCCATTCCTTGAAAAGAAAAAAGAAGTCTGTGACTGGCAAGTTAGAGATGCAGAATATTCTGAATTGTGTTTAGCTTGATATTCTTAAACCTATTCCTGTGCAGGTAAGTGCAAATAAAGAAATACACTGGGAAGCTGTTGATCATCCAATGTATTAAAAACAGAGCAGAAGAAATTGCATTTCTTGACAAAAGTAAAAAGAAATCATTATTAAACCCCTTAATTGTACTTATTTTTGCCCTTGGAAAAGCCGTAGACAGGGCTGTGCCTGCAGAGGGAGCATTCGATCTAGGAGAGAGGTGCACAATCACTTCACAGATTACAAATGTCACTGAGTTGGGGTAGGTGAAATGAAACAACATATCAAACAGATTAAAAAGGAAAAAAAAACCCAAAATCTTCTAATGATTTTCTTTATATGTGGGCAGTCATTATAGTGACTGCTTTTAGGTGAAATTCTTGAGGTTCTGTCTCTAGCAAGACATCAATCTGTGTTTTTTCATCTATGGCTATGATACTCTCAGTGCTAAGTCCCAACATATATGCTAATTATGCAAACACACTAGGGCCCAAACTATGCTCAGGTTTGAGGGACTTGGAGAGGTGGGAACTCTGACTACAAAGGCTAAGGCTTAGCCCAAGTTTATAATGCTCTCCTTCCTGATGCCACATTTAGCTTTTGAATTTCGTTTCCTGTTTCATTCAAAGCACTGGAGACTGGCCAGTTTGAGTCAGGATATAGGCATGGTATACAGATGCTCTTAGCTTTAAATTGCTCTGTCAGGGTGATTGGGTAAAACTAAGTGCCATGTTCAGTTGAGAGAAAATGTTTCCTTCAGATGACCTAAGGCTTTTGTATCAGACCTTCCTTGCCAGTGCAAAGAGCCAAGACATTGGCAATGTATCCATCTTCCTATCTGCTGCCTTCTATTATCAAAGGAATATTTATTTGTTCTCAATGTCACAACACCAATAAAATCTTAAGCTTTTTTTAGAAGCAGATGTGCAGAGCAGCCAAAGCTTTCCCTGTCCAAGCCTCTCTGTGAAATCTGCCAGAGATGCTAGAATTAAGAGATACAGATATTGCATTAAAAGGTACTTTTTTAGGAGATCCTGGAATGTTGCAGCCTGTGAAACAGCCTGTGAGCTGCTGTGATGGAAACTGAATGGGAGGTTACCAAAGATAAGTGATTCCTTATGGCCCAGTACACCTACAACCTGCTCTTGGACCAGCCCTGACCAAAAACAGCCTAAGGGTGACCTGGAGTCATCTGCCTTTTCCTCCCATGGGTAACACAGTCTTCCACAGGGTCGTTGCAGGTGAAGGATTGAATTTTAGCCTCACATGCTTAGTTAATACCAGATGTCTCATTGAAAAGCTCTTTTGTAGAGCTTTATAGTAATCCTCACAGTTTCTGTACTTCTTGGAAAAAGACTTTTATTTTGCTTTATGAGTTGTGAAGCGGAGCCGTTCTTTTTCCTAAGGTGTCATACTAAACTGTCCTTCAGGGAATTCATTTCAAAACCGATTAATACTGTTCTTTGACGAGGTCTAATTTATTTCCTGTATTGTGCTTGTAGACAAGCTTGACACCATCAGCAAAACAGTGAACTAGAAAAACACCACTGAAGCAAGAAATAAAAAGCTGAGTCAAGACATGGTAAAGTGTGGGATTCCAATGTCTATTCTGTACCTTCTATTCAAGAGGGAAAAAAAAGAAAAAAATTAAATGACCTAATGGTCAACTGAAAAGTAAATCATGGATTTCCCAATATATATACCTCATTTACCATGAAGTATGTGTATTTGATACTGAAACATACAGCAGACACTGCAATACTCTCTTTAGTGAGAGTTAATGGATATAACAATATTTCTAAGAACAACATATTATTTTAAAAGGCATTACATCTCTACTTTCCACATTTTAGTTCAAATAGGCAAGCCCCAAGCTGCAGAAGTTGTTTATATTGTAACTGGATCCAGCCCAAATGTTCGTGCACTAGGGACTGTGCTAAGGACTTCAATAATCTTTCTGCTATCCAGTTACTTGCTTTATGTCTAGTGCTGGGCTCTTGCTCTTGAATGTCTGTAACTCACGTCCTAGTTGGCAACAGTGCTCTTAAATCAAATTTTTATTATATTCTGACATTATGTGCTTCTGTTTTAATGCTACAGAAAATAGGGTTCTGCCAGGACTGAATGCATCCCACATGTTCCAATTTTGTTTTCATGTGAATTTGACCTCTTATACATAAAATTCCTGTCTAGCAGTGAGCACATATGTGAGCCATTTCTGAAAGCAGAGAGAACAGAGCTTTGATTCAGATGAGTGGAACATTCCTATATAATGATCCTCAAAGGAATTTCAAATTAACTAGTGTGCAAATTTATGAGCCTCTTTTATCAAATAAATGTTCTTTTTTTATATGCAGAGATTGTCACTGTTCTTTTGGGGGGGGCCAGGGGGGAGTATAACAGGTAGCCAATGCATTTACATTTCATTTGAAAAAAAAAGAATATTTTCCATTTTATGAACTCAGTTCTGGGGGAGCTCATGCAATTCAAGTGAATTCTTTTTCCTTGTGGCACCTTTGCTACCAAGACATTATGCAAGGACTAAAAAACCAGAATGTAATACGGGTANGACTAAAAAAACAGAATGTAATACGGGTAAATAGAAGCAATAAATCAGGGAATATTTAGTTTCTTTTTTTCCAGTGCACTCTTTACTATGTCTGGTGTGGATAAACAGAAGTAAACCAGACATGTTACATCTTGTTAGATAATGTTTGCTTTGGTGCACCACTCATACACTGCAAAAGCTACAGCTGCTCACTCTGCATAAAACAACAAACATTGCACTCAACATGACTAACACACCAGTCTAGGGGCACCATCAAAAAGAAGCCTAGCTATTTTAAAGTAAAAAATATAAATTAAATTTTTTACCAGATGGTTTTAACTCCTGAATTTTTTATTATCCTGACAGAGTGTTAGATAAGCATTACTTGGAGAAGGCAGGTTTGGTGGGCAATATTACTCTGTAACACAAATAAAACATGTAGACCCATGAAAACTTTTCATACAAAATTTGGTGTAAGCATGATTTGCCCTAATTGTGTTGTGCTACTTGCAAAGACAGCTATTCTGCAGGGTTCTGTTTTTCAACAACTTGGACCTTAGATTCAAATTACCTAATTCTGACAATTTTTGTGACAATGGAGATTACTTGATGGAAATAAGATACTTTTGATTTACATGGCAACCCTGATCTGAGCTGGAATTGTCAGGAAACACACGAATAGTGAGAACTATCTATCAGTTTGGTTTTTCTTAAGATAAGGATAAGAGAATCTATCCCTAGACATTCCATTGTAGTATCAGTAATATTAAATATAATGAAATTATTGGAACTTCACATCCTGGTCTCAGCTATTTCACCTTGGCTTAGTCAAATCTGGGTCACAGTAACAGGCCTTTTTCCAAATGTATTATTAATTGATAATTTCCAGTAACACAACACAGATCATATCTCCACACAAAAAGATGCTACCAATAAACACCCTTTACTAGCACCATGAATATAATTCACCCCATACATCTTGAGGAATGGTGATACTTTTTATGCTGTTTGTGGGTGGAGAAGGGACCAACAAACAAGGATTTGATATCTTTATAAAGGAATATGAACAACTCTCTTCAGCTGGCAATGATTAACATTACTTAGAGCCAAAAGTGGAAACTCTAAGTACTACATAATCATAGACTCACCAAGGTTGGAAGAGAACTTTTTAAATTCATCAAGTCTGAATGCCAACCTGGCAATACCACAGTAACCCCTCAACCACTGAACAACATCACCCAGTGCCAGATCCAGACACCTCTTAAACACCTCTAGGAATGGTGACTCCACCACCTCCCTGGGCAAACTATTCCAATGCTTTACCACCCTACCAGTGAAAAAAATGTTTCTAATATCCAGTCTGAATCTTCCTGTCTCAGCTTAAGGCCCTATAACAGTGAACCTATTATTTAATTGAATATATACACTATTTTATCCCAAGACTTAGAGTGATTTAAGAAAAATTTATAAAAAGATTAGATAGATACCATGTTCACCACTGCAAAACCTGGACATATTTACTTTTACTTTATATCTTTTACCCCTTCATCCCCATTGCATTTCATGATTCCATACTGTACTTGAATCATTCGTGATCTGGGTTGGAACTTTTCTGAAAATAATACAGATGAAGAGTTGCTTGACCCAGCAATTACATGAATTCATGGTTGTAAGAACAGAATGGACTCGTGATCCACTTGTGAATCTCTGATATAAAACAGGCACCATGATTTTCCTAATTACATTTCTGCATAGTTGTATATTTGTGATACTTTTCAGAAACACAGTCACAAACTGATTTTAAAAAATCTAGTTGTGAGAAATTTCACTGCAATTATTCTAGTGGTTTCTTTTCACTTAAGAAAAGAAATTACTTATTTCCATTTTGGCTTTAACTAAAATTTATTTGTATTACTCCCCTCTATCCCCACCAAAGTTGTGATGTATATTTCTGGACTTCATGATTCTTCAACTATAGCATCATAATGGGAGATCATCGTTTTGATAATGTGACTTTCCAATTCCTTTTCTTTAGAAAACACTAGTTTCCAGAATTATGCATTTAGGAAGCAAGGAACAATTCAGACATAATATACCCCTAGACATCCTGTAGTCATAAGTTAAATCTTTATCAATATCTGCCTTGATAATTTCATACAAGATTCTAGGATTTTAATGAAATGTTCTTTAGTATCAAGAAACATGTATTATAAGACTACATTATATCAAGTCTGATATTTTTATTTGGAAAGACACAGTCTCATACAGAAAAATCTAATTACTTTAGCAATATGCATTATTTGTAAATTTATATTGAATAACATAATTGAAATTACTTTTACTTCTTGCATTACTTGATGTGAAATGCCTTGTATTGATAGGCAGCAATTCAGAATAGAAGCATAAAGCCGGGTTTCCCAGATCCCAATGTCATTGGTACCATTGTGTGGTAATTCTAAAATCAAGTAAGAATGAATGTCCTTCAATTTTTCATGTCCTTCAATTTTTCATGTCCTTCAATTTTTCCTGTATTGTTGATGTTTTTGAGAGGTTATTGTCATTTATTTTAAACGTGAATTCTCCTGTTCAGAGAACTGAAGTTGAAAGTTCTTTCTGTTTGGGAAAAAAATTTGTTTGGGCAATATTTCTTTTGCTTCCTCCTGCAACAGGCTGTCTGTTTCTTATTTCACATACACAATGAGGAAATAATTAATAAAACCACTCTGGGATATTTTAAAGCAATTTGTTGCATGATTCTAGCCTTAAGTCTCTTCTTCCGACTTTTTATAACATAATTAATTACCTGTGACATTTTAGTTACATACTGCTTATAGTTTCATAAGACTTTAGCTATTCTGTGTTTTATGAAAAACCTTAGAAATGTTTCAGTGTTGTACTTCTAATCCCTTTATCAGTTTTTTTTGGTTTGTTTGAGGTTTTTTGTGAGTTTTGCCTCTAAACAAATACTAATTTTAGATAAAGATTTATAGTCTTCTCTTAGGAATCCAACTTAAAAGATATCTCAGTAGTTCCATGTAACCCTTGACTCAATTTTTGTCATCATCCCTCACACTTCTGCCAGAGAAAGGAAGGGCATAATTATTAGGTAATACTCTGCTTTTGTTGGATCCTTATTTACACCAGCATCTAGGAACATCCTGGGCTTTGGATGCATGGAAAACCTGCAGATTTGCATCCAGTCTGAGGATAAAGTGATAACTAGTTTCTGTCACATCAGGAAAGTCTGTCACAAGCTGTTCTCCTAACAGAATTGAAAAGTGGGAGATGAGAATGCAGCATTTTGTCATATCTTTGTCATTCTTATCCAATGCATTTTTTGGAAGGTGTCTACCTTGTTTGCAAGTCAGGTGTATTGGTTTACCATTGGACAAACACCTTTGGTCCAGCATCTCCCATGACTTTTGGTCCCGGTGGTCCTTCAGGGCCTGTTTGTCCTGGAGGTCCCTGGTACAGCACAGGAACAAAGCATGTCAGTAGTTGTCCTAAGGTACTTGTGTTCTTCAACAAAGAAGAGAATTTCTTCACATTTCTGATGTGTACTGAGCAACAGCCATCCTCAGTCTCAGGCAGAAACCTAAAAAGACTCAGATTGGTGGAAAGAAATACAAGTCTTGGCTTAAGAACATTGTTCTCAGCTCAGAGAAAACAGTGAGAAGGCAGACATTGCTCCATGATTCATATGCTGCAAGTATTAGACAACTGAAATACCAGAGCTATCCCATCTAAATTTGGGGGTTATGTGACCCTTACACACTTGTGTGTACTTGTGTTTGGTAGTCTGAATTCCCTGCTCAATTCATCTGCCCCTTCAGCTGCCTTTCACACTGTTGGAAGCATTCCCAGGCTCCCTTTCAACATTCTCAGGGCAGATGGCTTTGACCCACCCTGCTACCTACTTAGCCATATAAATCTTACCATAACATCTGACAGTGCTTTATTAAGTTGGTCTTTCCAGCTCATGGGTCATGGAATGGCAGGGGAAAGATGTTTCCATGAGACAGCACAACTTTGCACATTACACAACATGAAATGTGTCAGGTACATGGCATTACACCAGAAATTCTGAGTGAATGCCTTATGTAATAGTTCCAATCCCAAAGGATCTTCTCAGCATTTGAATGGTAGGGAATTGGAGCTGAGTAGGAATTTGGAAGCACTCAGGTCCCACCTCAGTGCATTTGGGAGTGCTTGCAGGGTTGTAGTATGAAATAAAGCTGGATTAGACATAAAGAAAATAGTGCTAGTGGAAGTTTGACATATGGTGGTTGAAGGATGGCAACATTTCCACTATCTAGTGGAAAAGAGAGAGGCTGGTCAAACATGTCTGTGTGGTTTTGGGTGACTGAAATTTAGAATGATATGTGTTTGTAATGGGATGTGCCAGCTTGTAACACTCAGGTATTAACTCCTTCTGAAGCCAACCATCAGAAAAGACAGAGGTGAAAAATCTTCAAATAAGAGGATTTAACTGCCCAGTATGAAAAACTGCTGAAAATCCAAGGAACTGAAACTGCAAAATTTGGTCAAGCAGATGCAATTAGAAATCTTGACCAAAGAAGAGTAAAGAAAAGGGAGGGAGAAAAAAAACAATACAAAGCACTAATTATATTTAAACATGTATGAGCAGCCATGAAGATTTTTATGAAATTACATGGTATCCCTTTCATGACAATGAAATGAGAACCATTTATATCCAGTTCCAACTGCTTGTACAACTGGTTCTGTATCTAGGAAAGGGCTTCAAAATATCCATGAACCATTTAAATTAGCTAAAGAATGATTAACTGCATTTAGTTAAGCAACTAAATCTAAGCAACTAAATATTGAGTTATCACATAGTAATTTTGGTGCTAGTGGTGTGTTTGGTTTTGGTGGGGTTTTTTTTGTGTGGGGTTTTGTTTTAATTTATTTGTTTTGATTTTTTTTTTTTAAACACAAAGTACAGAATTAAAATTGTACTTACAGCTTCACCTTTGTCACCTTTGTCACCGTTTGCTCCGTGAGGTCCAGATGGCCCAGGTGGTCCTTGGTCCCCCTAAACACAAAACAGGAAGTCAGAAATCATGCCACTACCTGGACTATCACAGAAGAATATTAACAAATATGTAAGGAAGCTATTTAAAAATCTTTTTGGAAATATAGAACAGCAGTTACCAGATCTTGATATTCGTTCACAAAGTTCAGGAATTTCTGTGGTTTTTTAATTGTGGTTTCAATTGAATTAATTAAGATTTTAGAAGAATAAGAATTCCCATTAGGAAATGGTTGATTTCTGGATTTGTGGTTCCAGAGAGAAATCTTCAGACCCTTGACTTTATATTCAGCCCATACAAAGCTAAATTTACTTTCAAAACCAAACTTTTATCAGTTTGGGGGTAAGTTTGAGCAATGAGAACTGAATTCAGAATACTGAAACACGATACGCCAGCCTTAAGTTATATATGGCACATTTTGCTTCCAGGTGATCACATTTGTTCTCATACAGTAAAGCCAAAGCTCATTCTACAAGGGAAAGTAGGAAAAGAAAGAAATATAACAGTTATAAGAAAAAGATCAGTCTAAAATGCTCTCTTATCAAGAGACAACCACTCCTGCTGACCCTTCCACTGACTCTCACAAAAGGTTTGTACATCTGCAAAACCTCAATGCTTCCTTTCACAGCCAGATGAGAAGCAAATAGCAAACTTTTCTTCTTCCCTTGCTCCAGTGAGAGTTTTCCTGACATTTTATGAGAAAATTAACTGAGCTTGCATCAGACTGTTCTCAGAACAGAAAACATACTGCTTTGAGGCATCTCTCAGGGTACGCTGTTGCTCTGTGCTGTAGATGCTCACATGAGAGCACCAGCAATGGGAAATCCTCACTGATGTGTGTAGGTCCCTCCCAAGCATGGTATGGATACCTTGGCTGTACAGAGAGAACTGCACAACCTTCACTCCTTCCCACAGAACCAAGAAATGTCTACAAAAGAGTGTTGTAGAGTGCTGTCAGCAACTCGAGTGTTGTTAATGTGCATAGGTATAATATATCCTCAAGAATAATCACATATAAATATAAAAATATTTCCCTGTCTACTCCAGTAAAAGGAAATAACCAAGAAAATGAAACTACAAGGGACAAAAAACTGTTTCACTGTGCATTGTGCCTGTACATTTCTACAATAATATAGTACTTCAAGAAACCAAAAAGAGAGTCCAGTTAGCAGCTCAGACCTCAGTAGCTGGTCTGTTTGAATACAATGTTCATGTCTAGAAAACAAATCATCTTTTACTCTAGTTGGATGTAAAACTAAAACAAACTTTTGGCCAAAATCTCCTGTCCCATGAATGCCTCTACCATAGACACAAATAATCTACTCTTATAAACCAATTTAGTCCTATCAGAAAAATGGAAAGAGATGCTTTGGGTCTCCTAAAGATGTACATCATAGGTTTAGGCTAGCAGATAAGTAAATGAAGAAAGACAGGGTAGACCCAACATTCTGGTTAAGATGAAATCCTGAAATTACTTTAGATGAAATGTGGATAGTGATGCAAGTATGCCTTATGCCTAAGTAAATTCTACATAGCAGGTCATTCCTATATGAATTGCATCCACTCTTGAATCCAACAGGACAGCTTCACTGAGAGATTTTAAACAGACCCTGACCACCAGATTCAAACTGTGCAGCTCTTGAAGATGTCTCTTCATGTCTTCTGATTTTCAAATGATGGAATTCTGATCCACCTCTGTAAAAATTTAAAAAACTACCATGCTTCTAGATCATAAATAGCATTATAATGGAAAGTCAATTTTACCTCTTCCTGATTTTTACTATCCATAGTTCTTAAACTGTGGATAAAATGAAAAATGTTTTAGAAATGCTTAATAATATTTTTATTTAACAAGAAAGAAAAACATGGATCATGGGTTCATATCTGCTTTTACTTCTAATCTCACTACAGTAAAATACAGCCAAACAGATGTTTTCATTTAATCCTAGCAGGCTGCTGTAAATACCAAATACATGTTAACACATTCTCTTCTGTGAGAATTGGAATTTTGTCAAGTGTCTGGGTTTGCCATTAGTAGCATAACTATAAATGCTATAAATCTACAGCCAGATCTTATATAAGAAACAGTTCTCTAGTCCAGATTATTTTGTTGGAGCTTTTTAAACAGCCACACAAGAGATGGCCCAGGAGCAATTCTGTGATTACTGCTTCCCACAGTTTTTTGGTGTCTGGAAGAAAAAATCACAGTGACTCACTCTAAGTCAGTGCACTGGTAAGAAAGCAAATGCCCCTGATGCCACAGATAGTCTGCTAAATGAATTAATCTGCTTTTCCAGCCTTTCCAGGGCAAGTTCTAAAGCAGTTTTACAAAGCAGTAACATAAAGACAGTGGCTTCTACATGCTTTCAAAACAACAGCAAAAAATGTATATAAACATAAATCTTGCATACATGGTCATTATAAAGAAAATAAAACAGCTGTCATAATCAAAACCTAATTGATTAAGGATATGACTGGACAATTAATTCATGTTCATAACTTCTTTTTATAAGAATAAGAGAGTGAAGTAATTTCTAGATTATAGACAAAGGAAATTTAGAGTTTTCAAAAATCAGAAATAGAAGTCACTGAATGGTTCAACATGTGATTCAGCATCCTCTGGTAGGGATACTGGTAAAATTGTATCAAGCCAGGAGTAAATACCATTACTGGCATTCCTAAAACATTATCATGCAAAAGCTACTGAATTAAGAAGCTGTATTTTGAGCTGCATTGTGTTAGGTAGGCATAAATGAATTGGTTTCTGAATTTGGGGTCTATTGTCTATATTTCCACAAAGTTAAGTGATGGAATTGAGTGGAATATTTTATGTGCAGACAGAAAAAGTGGAAAGAAAAAAAAAAAGATGTTTCTGAAGAAGGTTCCCAATTTCAGTCTGGAAAGGAGATCATAAGAATGGTACCTTTCCATGGAATACTCCCTTATCAGAAGTGGCAGAAGTCTTAAAGAAAGTTTTACCCCAGATCACAAGCAACAGAAGTACAATATGACATGAAGTGTTAGAAGGGAACAGGTGAGTTTGAAGAACTGCCTTCCTAATGAAGACTTCCTATGAGAAGTTTGCAGGGTGAGGTACACTGGACTAGTTATTTATATAATTTTGTGTTTCTTCTTTGTAAAGATAATAAGTTTATTTTAAAAATAGACGTAACCTGGAATGATGGAAAAGTTAAAGAATTGGTGAATTCCTTTACTTAAAAGGTTCAAGTGGTGTCTATATTTTCACTGAAGTTTTGCATATGTCTCATGCTTGTTTATGTTCTATCTTTTGTTTAAAAACTCCTACCGTTGGTCCCATTATTGAATTTCCAGGAAGTCCATCATCTCCTGGTGGTCCTTGTCTCCTGGATCCCCCTATACAAAAAGAAACAAATTCAGAATGATATTAACTATATTCAGTTTTAATTTTGAAAGTTTTACAGAACAGGTATTTGGTTCTTTCTTACAGTGACAATTTTTGAGCTAGGTAACATGAAATCAGTACTTCCAGAGGAAGATCTTACTACTTTGACTCTGACCTTTCTTACACTTCTGCTTTACCCCATCTGTGTAAAAGAGTTTGCTCTTACTTGGCAAATAACTTGATGGCTTTAGTTTTCAGATGAAGATTGAATGTCATCATTCACTTTGAGGGGTGAGATGCACCTGTGGCTCCTGCCTGCTTTTTGCCCAGGCTGAATAACCTTGTTTGTGCCAGAGCACATAGAGAACAGCAAGGAAATTCAAAGGCAAGTGCTGAGACAGAGTATGTTTAGAAAACCCGTAGATGCAATGGCACAGCACTTCAAAATCCCAAGTGCCATAGCCTGAAGTCTCAGGGACAAACTTGAGTTTTCCATAAATATTACACAGCACAACTCTTCGGTAACAGCTCTGTCAGTGGCTTTCCTGGAAAAAATATCAGGCTTAGAATTCATGTTCCTTGTGTTAACCCTTCATGCAGCAAAGTTTGCCTCCTTCTAGGGTTTAAACTTTGGTAACGTTTCACTTTACATTAAGGAACTTAAAAAGAAAATCTAAATTTGCAATGAAACATTTGCAGTTTCTCAGTGAGAAGGACATTGCATTCACTAGGAAATGCAATTAAATGCTCTATCAAAACCACAGAGCAGCTGTAACCTTGACAAAGAAATATCAGAAAAAACAGCTTTCTAATGTTACTGTCCCCATATTAATAACAGCATAATGATTGTTAAGGGAAATAGAACTCCAGTCCCCAAACATGGGTGTAATTTAAAATAAATAAACTCCCAGTGGACACAACCATGGCTGCCCAGGAGTTAAGACCTCTAGCAATCCCCCATCACCATCTCAGACACCTAGAGATGTCCCAAAAAGACCTCAGACTCACAGACAGAACTCCAAGCTTTGAGAAACATTCTCTGCATTAGAAATCGATCATGTCTGTCTTCTCAACAGCAGACACCAGGATGTTTTAGGAACAAAGTGAGTAGTTAACATTGTACTTTCCACAGCCAATAGAGAAAATAGACTTGTGTGGCCTGTTACATTATCAGATCAACTGTCCAAAATATAGTAGATATTTGTTTAAACAAAGTTAGGATGCAGCTGAAGAGACAAAGTTTTGTATATTTTCTAAAAAATCAACTTGCATTTTATAATTAGCCCAAATACATGGTTTTTTTTCATCAACTACTGCCCATATAAGCCCTGCTCTAAAATTTAGTAAAGAATTTCAAAAGACTCCTACAGAGTTCATTGGATTTTGGATAATGTCCCATCTGCTATGAAAGTTGTATGAACGGTACTGAACAGAATAAAATCATAGTGAAAAAGATGAGGAAGTCTACAAAGTTTTTTTCTCCATGAACTTCTTAAAGAACAATCTCAACTCTCTCACTTATGTATTTAAAAATGTCACAGTAACTAGAAAAACATGAAGGGAGACTGATTTAATGAAACCTGTCTTCACACAAGTTGTGCTTTTAGCATGTCACCTGTACTCTCCTCACATAAACTGTCATGTTATTATGGTTTGAAACCAATATAAGAGACATGAGCACCTCACAATCTTCTTTTTTTCTTCTATGTGGTTACATTTTTACTCCAGGTATACCCTAAGCATTTTGCATTTTTCTCTTTCTTTCCCCTCCATGCACAGGCAAGTCCAAAACATATCATATCCTCTGTGATGTCCCTATTGCCAGACTGATGAGTACATTGTATATGTAATATCCTCCTGTACTTGTGGGGTGGGGCACATATATTTTTAAGAAAGAAGAAAAATGGGGATGACATTGCTTCAGAATGACACAATACACATTAGTGATTCCCTCACTCTAAAAACTAATACCAAAGGTGAAAAGTGAGGATTAAGGTTGGAGTTACCTGACATATTATAACAAGAATAATTTAAGTAAAAAGAGTACTTTATTATTTAAATGGCACTGAATTTTCAAGTATTTTTAAAACCTTCAAAGTTAGCTTTATTTTTGCTGAATCCACCTATTTTACTCAGCAGGACAAGTCCCACTTATTTCAGGTACACATTTTTCCTGTAGAGAAAATGAGATGGATGTAGCCCTAACTATCTTACGTATAACATTTCATTTCAAGTAGTACCTACAGGCCAGCTGTTCAGTTGGAAGTGATATCTCACAAAAAAAATCTACATATAACACCCTAGAACTATACATAAACATATTCTTGCAGGGGCTTAATGCCATATTTTAAGAAGCAAAAGACATAGCAAATGTGGGGAAAAAAACCAACCTCAAACTGATTAATTTCATAGGAAGGACCAAAGCAAAACAGAAAGCTAGTAAGTTTTTGGGTTTTTTTAAAACAAATGGCTTCAGGAGGAAGTAACTATGTACCAAGTTCAGCATGCTATTAAAGGGCTGGGCCTCCAACATTGTTAATTTTTAATACTTTTTAGTCCTTATTTCTGAAATTCAGTATTTTTGTTCCTACAACAAGTAATTTTAAGTTCTTTAAACCAGATTCTTTTAATTTTGACAGAAATGTACACTAGAAATTCCTAATCTCTGGTCTCTAGGAAATGTGTCAGACAGATAGTCACCTTTGGTCCAGGAGGTCCCCAGACAGATGATCCAGCTACACCAGGGAGACCTCTCTCTCCAGGATCACCCTGTTAGAAAATGGTATAATGTAGATTTAAACAGACAGTTTGCCTTTCTGAACCAAAAATTATCTACAATATAGATCTACCTGCAAAACAAGCAATACTGTGAAAAATAATTAAATCAACATACTGTTATTATGAAAGCTGGTCAAAGTTTCATGCTTTAAATAACTATTGGTTGAACTGTGTATTTGACTTTTTTAGATTTGACATAATTTAATAATTTATTATTTCACTGGCTTACAATCCAATGGAATAACAAAAACACCTATATTATTTCAATTTCCTTTTAAATCATTCAGAGCAACATTTACAAAATATTACAACAGAAAGTTGATGATTCAAAGTAAAATTTTGCAAAATACTCATGTTAGAATAACTTGGATCACTTTAGCTTATCAGTGCTCATGCATAACTATAAGTAATTATATCTTTAGCTATTCTTTTTCTCCTTGAGATTTCTGTGTCACTTAGGAGAAAAGATGGAAATAGTTCTGCTTTCCCTTTGTTCTGTTAAGTCTCTAAGCATCAGATGCTTGAGAAATGTTTGCACTGCACAAACTCCATAGATTTTTAAAATAAAATACTAAGAGAAGGGTTACCATGGATGAACAAGCTTACTTTTGGTCCAGCTGGCCTTTTGGTCCTGTAAGACCAATCACTCCTTTGAATCCTTTTTCTCCAGGAAAAAAGAAAACAAAACAACCTTTTTTTTTCAATCACAGCAAAGATTCATTCACAGCTGCAGCTACACAAATAACCAAAACCACAACAACAATTATTAACCCATAATTAGATAGATGTTTAGATGTTCCACTCCAACCGAGATCCTGCTCCTTTCTAGAATGTGCCCCAAATGTCCTAAATTATACAAAATGGGAAATAAAAGTTGTCTGTCTATCTAAATATTCTCCTAATTTCTCTTAGCTTCTCTCTCTCTATCAATATCCTGAGTTAATCTGTCACCTCTGAACTTTAATTAAAATCCTGTACTGATTTTTTAGGAAATGCCCTATTAACTTTAGGCTCTGTGTTTTGAGTCTGATTTTGCTGCACTTGTTCAGGCTACAGAACACATTGCTGTCTCTCTCAAATCCTTTTAAATCATCAGCTAAAATAGACTTGATACTTGTGATATAATGAATGAAAAAGTAGGTCAGAATCCAAACTCTTATAAAAGTCTGTCATATTTCTCCAGTGTGCATGTCAAGGCATACTTTTTGACCTATGTCTCCTTTTCCTTGGTGTCCTTCTGGGCCTCTTGGACCTTGATCTCCCTTTTCCCCCTAACAGAGATAAAATGATTAATTACTTTTCCTGTAGTTAATTTTACTGATAGACTTGTGAGAAACAAAGCTTGCATAAATACTTTCCCAAAAAAATGTCAGTAAATATCTGGTTAAGTTTTTTTTTCCTACAAAAAAATAAAGTATTCTGTCTCTTAAAGCCCTTGCAATCTCCTGCATTCATACTTCTTATTTTCACAGACATTTGTAATAGTGCCATGTGTAACTGCATCAATTTTTGTAGGAAGGATTCCATGCATATACTTATAAGAGGAAGAGGAATGCTTGCAAAGTTATCAGAAAATGTCTTGATGGACCAATTCTGAGAAGTAATTTTAGACAAATCTGTAGCCAATGGCCAATCCAGGCTGAAAATATTTGCCAGGAACATTACATTAAATAACTCACAAATAGCCCACACAAAAACATTCTATTAAGGAACATTACCTACAAAATACTTAAGCATAATACAAGTCAGATTAGTGTATCAGGATATCTGTAAGTAATTTAGAGAGTAAAAAGTAGATTAAAATGAGATTAAAATCCATTTCTGATTCGAACTGTTGATGAAAGTGATATTACAGAGCCTGTTGTTGATAGGCATCAGTCTGGATCCCACTTTGGTGAGACATTGTCACACCTGCAAATAACTGCTGTAATATCACCATGCTACTCCCTGCAGACATCCAGCTGTTCTTTGCACTGCCCTGAACACCCAGGGTAACTGCTCAGCACTACTTTTACCTTCAATGGGTTACAACAGGGAAGGTGACAGCACAGAATTAATTATCAGAGTAAAGGCAGTATGCAAGAGAAAAAACCAAAAACCCAGAATCTGTAACTTTAACCCAACATTTACTCTTAATTTACTCTTAATGTTGATGCACTTCTGATACACTGNGAGAAAAAACCAAAAACCCAGAATGACCATCTGTATCTTTAACCCAACAGGTACTCTTAATGCTGACACACTTCTGATACACTAGAATCTTACTTTTTGAGCAATGGATGATACAAGTGTTAAAAATGTCATTAAGTAGCAACAGCAATGCTACATATTTTCTCACAGTGGAAGGCCTGCTGCTTCAGGCTAGAGCTTGTCTGACTGGTATTTGCGCTTTCCAGTGACAAAAATGTGAAGTTGCATTCTTAATAGATATTTATTACAGCTATTCAAATATTTTCTGGTTTAAAGCCCACAGTCAAAAATGCTTCTCTGCTTACTCCAAATTATGTTTAGTTTATCAATTTTACATGTCAGCCAGCTGCTACCCCCATATAAGAGCTGCACAGTAGCAGTCTGGAGGCACCTGGATTCTCAGCAGCAGTTAAAAATCATACAAAGCACTGACTTTTGCTTACTCAGCAGCTCATTCAGTTTGGAAAGAGTACAATTAAAAGCTTTCATTTAATTTGCTCTAAATTTACTATTTTGGGCTCTCTGCTTTGCACCCCTCTAAATCACTGTATACCATTTTGAATTTATGCTTCTTTTTCCAAATGTGGTGGAGTTTCTCCTAGACCCTCAGAGTTTCCCTTGAAAACAAGCAGTGCTGGGTTCAGCTCTTTGTGTGGGTTCCTGTCCCACAGCTGACACGTTTCAGCCACAGCTCCCCACGCTGTGAGATGCCCTAAGTCACACAGATGGAGCATTACTTCTCACCGTCAGGAAAGATGTGAGCAGGCCATGAGGAACAGGCTAAAGACAGGAGCTATCTGCTCTCCAAGATGATTGTGAAATTTAACAGTAGCCAACTGCCCACAAAAGGCAGGGCTGCCTGCCTGCAGCTCAGCTGCTCATTCAGATGGTAACCATTGAGTTGAGGTTGTTGGACACATCTCACCCAGCCCCTTATCCCTGGCAAAAGTACTGGTATATGCTTTCCTCAAGGGTGAGCTCCTTACCACTGCAAACCTGCAAGTAATCTGTTCTTCCTTCATCACCATTTTTGTACACCTTTCACATGAGGTAAAAGATATTTCCTTATCTTTTTACCTGTCAATCCCTTCCCTCCCTTCACCCCCTTCTCTCCTGGGGGTCCTGGTAGACCTGTATCTCCCTTAAAGAAGAAAAAGTTGTTACATCTGCATATTTCAATAAATTGTTTATTCTGTAAAATGGATCCAACAGTTTGTGAAAATATTAATTGAACAATATTTTTCCTCAAATAAAGGTTGCCAGTAAGTTAAATATTCTCTAAAGACAGTAATTTTAATATCTATAAAATAAATATTTGAAATTTCTCTCCAAGTTCCCCACCTACTTCTTAAATCTTGGACTAGTATTAAACAAATTTATATTTATTCAGTGAATAAAACCATGACTGAATACTGTTTGTTATTCTGTGCACAAGAACAATATTACATGAATGTAATTTAATTGCTAAGTCAAACAACTGGGACTTAAAGGATGGTCAACCAAAAATGTCCAAATGGTGTTATTGACTGGACATCAACCCCTACCATTTGTACAAACTGACCAAGGCATTACTTTTAACATTTACCAGAAAGAGTTGAAAGAATTCATAGGAAGCAGTCCTGCCAAGCACTTCTTTCACAATCCAAGAAACAAATCATTAAAAATGGGATGTCTGAGCCACCTTACCTGATTTTGGGAGCTCTACTTAAGTCATTAAAGATATGGTTTACAATCTTCAAAATGGCATTTGAAGCCAAAGCTTTAAGTGTTTAATGTTTCTTCCAGCACATAGGCAGTATGGCCACTGTTGTCACACAACAGTGGCTTTTTGTTTCCAATCAGAAAAAACAGGGGACAGAGTTAGCAACCTTTCTAACAGCCCTGGAAATACCTCACTAGTTTAGAAAAGATTAGGGGAAAACTTTGTTCCAGTTATGGTAGTGGCAATGCTTTTATGACTGTCACTGAAATTCCTTCTTATTTTGACCACAGTTAATTTATACCAAAAAAATTTCTACTTGGTTTATCAGCAATTAGTGGAAGAATTAAAACACCATGTAAAGAACAGTTAAAAATAAAAGCAGGCTCGCTTTAAGTCCTGATGAGTTAGTTCCTGGAAGTCCTGCTTCTCCTTTTTGTCCACGTTCACCTGGTTCACCCTAGCAATAAAAAGTCTTTAGTTGAATAAGGAACACAATTTAGATTTTTTCACTACTTGCACTATTTAATTAGCTTATTTATACATGGAGGCTGATGTGATGATATTCTACAGCTCTATGATCCTAAGTGGTCACGTTTTCAGACAAATGGTTTTCAAATGGAAAATTCTGTTCTTTAAAACCCCCTGTAACTTGTAGGGCTGCCTCTATTTTATTTAACCCTGCAGTGGGCAGAAAGTTAACGGGAATCACTCCAACTTTCTTCCTTATGCCTTAATGCATTTAGTTTTTTAATTTACAGGATTATATCAAAACCTCCTTGGTCACTGAATAAAACGTGAGTCCAAATAAAGAAAAATCAGAAGTCCTGCTTAAGAGAAATTTTTAGTCTTCCTGCAGTTTTAAAACAGTTAAAGAGATAGGAATTCCATATTTCAATTTTGCTTCATCACCTTAAGAGAATTGGCCTATTCACAGGTGCCTATTTTTCTCTACATTAACATTAAATATTGCTGCTATAACTGCTACTTACATGCCAAAGCCATATCCAGAAGAAAATTTATTGGTTCTCTTCCTGCTTTTGCTGCAGTGACTTATCTCCTCCTTTCATAAATGACTGTGATTACTAAGCACACTTCTGATTTACAGTTCATTCCACTTGCTCTTGTTATATTTCAGCAATCACCCTTTCCTCCTCTGACAGTGCTCACCTGACATTGTACCACTAGAGGCCTGGGCTCCTACAGCAGTAATTGTTTTCCTCCTTTTTGTGTTCTCTTCCTACTTTCCCTCCCTCTGTAGTGCAGGGTCAGCTAAGTACACTTCAGCTCTTTTTGCTCTCCTAGTGTTTTCATCTTTGGTTTTGGTTCTTTCTCAAAAGTTGTCCCAAAGGCTGAAGGCCAGGCTGAAGGTGTGGTGGGATTAGCCTGAAGTCTCAAAACCATCACTGAACTAAAGCTAAACTGTTTGGCAAAATTATTTACTTGAACACAGCATATATGTGGCACCAAACTCATTGCACACAAAAATGTCTGAAAGAATCTCTGTTTATAAATATGTGTTCTTTTAGAACCAGAAGTTCCCATTCACAAAGGTTAAGGGCTGATGCTAAGCAGGCAGAAGCCATATGCTCCATGTGGGGAAGATCTTGATAACATGGATGGCTTTCTCTCTAAGATTCAAAATGTACTGTTATCTCCAATGAAGTTACATTTTCATCTCATCAAACACACTTTTGAAAAGCCTGGCAAAGACACCTATTGTTTTGTGACAGTGCTGCTTTTAAAAAATGTCTGAAGCATTGCCTTTGGTCCTGGCTGACCAGAACCTTGAGAGCCTTTTGATGCAGGGATTCCTTGTGGACCCTGTATACCCTACAAAGCAAAATAAATGAGTTTTAATGCATTACACTCTTCCACATCTGAAAATCACCACATTTCCATCTTTCAGTTAATAACAATTTTATTTTATCTTTGTAAGAAATCTTCTTTACAAAATTAATGGAACCCAGAAGATCTTTTGGAATGTTTCAGTTTTCCTTTATGCAACTGCTAAAGGGTGTGTTCAAGTTTCAAAGGGCTTGACATTCAGAATTGGCAGGAACTTAGCCTTGTAAAATTCTTATGTATAATACATCAGCATCAAAGCAATGCTATCTGATTTACCTTCTATGCAAATTATTATGCAAATTAGACCAAAATTACATTTGCTTGATTCTGACCATTAAAATCAGTTAAATTCAGTTGTATTTACAACTTTGCTTAAAAACCAAGTTTGATACTTTAAAAAACAAAAAGTTACTATGAGATTTTTAATGTCTTTACATCAAAATCACAGCTCTGATAAAATATAAAATGAAAACAGTATGCAAATGCTCATTACATGTCCAAAACATAGACTTACCTGGCTTCCTGGACTGCCTATTCCTGGTGGTCCTGGTGGGCCCTGTGGTCCTTCTTGGCCTCGTTCACCCTATAGAAAAAGTATTCCCAAGAACTAAATTGCAACAGTTCATGCTACCTGCTTAACATATTTAAACTAAACACAGAGTAGCAATCCTCAAACTGTATTATCTTGAAGTCTGCTGCTTCTATTTGAATTAAATGTATTTGGAATACCTGGAAGTCTGTCTATGACAATTGATCTAGTAAAAGTAAACCCCCTTCTTCCCTACAAACTCTATCTTGTTTATAACATTAGATGATCACACCTGTAATTTTATTATTAGAAGGACCCATAACTCATCTTTACATATTGAGATTAATTTTAAAGATTTTCTTGTACAGACATATACAGTGTCTTGCACAACACTCAGAAGAAAAACCTGTAAGTATAAACACAGCAGCTACAGAGTATATAAAAAACCTAAAAATATCTGTGTGTTCCTTTGCTTGTTCCAGGACCATTAGATTAGATGACTTGAGGATTTTTACATTTTAATATTTATTAAAAAATTAAATTATTTTAAACAGAATAGTTATGAAATTATTTTAGCAGAAAAAAAGCACATTTGTTCTGTCATACTCCCAGCTGCATAGAAAACAGTCCCTAGTGGCCTGAGTTAACATTAACAATCTCAGCTGCTTGTATTGATGAATGCAGCCCATGGAGCAGTGTAACATAGCCCCTCAGATCCAGGTAAAACATACCTTTGTATAGCTGTGATATAGTGTAAAAAATTAACCCTAATTTAACTATAAATACAAGTAAGTATAGATACAATTAGAAAAATACTCTGTGCCCCACCTTGTCACCTTTGACTTGTTCACCTTTCAGTCCAGGAGGACCAGCTACACCTTCAGAGCCTTTTTCACCCTAGAACTAGATGACAGTTTTGAAACTTATATTTGGGAACTTATAAAGAACAGCAACTTAGACAAACTGGTCACAATGTGGATAATGAGGAAAAAAGCATTCCTTTACAAACAAACTAGAAAAATAATCAATGGAATTACCAATAATAGAGAAAAGAAAATAAATTTATTACAATTCATAACATTCATCTGCATTCATGTTTTTGAACATAGAACTTCAAAAGGAGAAAATTAAATACTTTGAAAACCTGACAACATGTTCACTAGTCAGAGAGATCAGTTCAAAACTGAGTGCAAGGACATGACTTTTTCATAAAAGGAAGAAAAATCTTTGCTTAGTAGTTCAAGGCTCTAGAGAATCCTGAAGCCACTAAAACAGAGGGATATATTTTGGTGGGAACCTAGTTATGATTTATTAATAAATCTTTGATTGTTTGTACTTATTTTTATAAAAAGGAAAGTTGACACATATTAACCTAGCAAACGCCTTAAATGAGATAATTGTCCACAGAGACTCATATAACCCATCTTTCAGTCTCCCAAAATGGTAAGGCAAAATGAAAACAGTTCTTGAATATTTTCTTCCAATACAGAACATAAATAGCTTAGTAGGTTTTTGGAAGACAATTTATCTCACTAATGCTATCAAAAGGAGTTATCTTTATTAAAAACATAAATAAGAGAATTATTAACTTACTACTGATAGAGGGACTGTACTTTTTTTTTTTTTTTGTAATTACCTGGATAGAGTTTCTGAAATCAGTGGGATATTCAGAGAGCCTAGTGATTCAGAAATCCAAGATCCATCATCCAGCATTTTATACCAATGGAATTATCAGTGGCCTTAAATAAATTAGGCTCTATTGCAAATTTGGTCCACAGTGTTCAAGAAAGTAATTTCCATAAAGATACCTTTTGGCCTTGAATGCCCTCTCCTGGCAGACCTCTCTCACCTGGTGCAAAACTCAATTAGAATTGATTTAACACCCATCTATATTTGTGGCTTCATATACACAAGAAAACCATTTTATACATTTCAGGAAGAAAAGCAGCCACTGAGCATTGAATCAAGAGCTTGCAAAAGTTCTGTAATTCAGAAAATAAAGATATGATTAAAAGTAGGTAATTTGGGTCCTTGTTCTTCTTGTGATCCAAATTACACATAAGAGATGAGGAATGTTTCATCTCTTTTATTTTCATCTTCTTAAAATTTTATTGCAGACAATTTTTAAAGATTATCATCAACTTAAACAAATAGGAGTACATATATATATATATAATTTTTTTATTATTTTTTTTTCCTCCCAAAACTGACTTGGATGTCATTTTATTCTCCTGCTTGGACAAGCCACATGCAACTACTGATGTATTGGGCTGGAATACCTTGTTCTGCTCCAGATTAGGTAGAAGGTGGTTTATGGAATCAGTAGCCAATACAGCTACTGACAATCAGTTACACTCACTAAGACTTATTTTGTTGCATTTCAGTTCCCAATGCATATATTACTGATTTACAGGCAATCCTGGCTCACCAATTCCAGGAGGTCCTGGCAATCCAATTTTAGCTTCTCGACCTTCAGCACCCTTGTGAAAAAGAAAACTAGAAAGTTCAGTCCTAATTCAACTTGGTACATTTGAAGAGCTTTACATATAGATGATTTTACATATAGATGATTTAATGGCATCACCACAAATGCTTGAAATCTAATGTGCAACTTATCCTAAAGGAAAAAAAAAAACCCACATATGACTTTTTAGAAACATCTGAAAGTACCTTTCAATTAATATTTGAAACACCAGATTGCATTCCAGCCCTCAAGACATAGGGGTGACTGCTTAAAATTTCAGTGCCTAAGAGATGACAGGGATAAGGGAGTTCACTCAGAATAAATTTGTCTGCAGTACAGGAATGCTCAGGTGTGAGGGATGCTCACTGTAGCCTCTGTCTAGGCACTGAATTGCAGCCTGCTTCAGTGGAATATGGAATTGAATGGGGACTCCAGGAGCTGTATAATTTCTGCATCTTCTACTTACAAGGTGCCATAATCTTCACAATTTCTCCAGTTTGCTGAGGACTGTGTGCTTCAAGGATAAGGGCACAGAGGGTTTTTATATTTCTGCAGAGTAGTAAAGAGACAGGGGGTGACATTTCTTCTCCATAAGCTATTTTCCCTTCTGGAAGGACTCAGCATTGCTCCTGTTACATGGCAAAATACTGGTTCCTGAGCTCATAAACCCTCTCTGTGTTCTGGGGTCTGCCCCACTGCACAGGAAATATGCAGGAATTCAATGAATGTACAAATTAGAGCACTAAAAGCAAAAATCTGTAAGTGTATTAGATGGTGGCATTTGGCTCCAAAACACAGGGAAAAGATGGCATAAAGCTACATCAGAGACCCAGCACCAGAACAAGGGGGAGGTCTAGTTCTACCCAATTTACATTTCTTGTCTGACTCTCAGATGTAGGTCTCTGACAAAATTCTTGTAAACTGAGGTGTCAAGGTTCCTATGCAGATGCTTTTGTAGTTTTCTGAAAGGAGATCTGGCTTGCCAGCATAGGCAGACGTGGCTTTTCCAAGGCTGCATTCCACCTTCTAGTCTTCTGCAATAAAATGAGATGGAAGAATTAAATGCTGCATGAGAGAATCTAATAATCTTTAAGAATATCTGTTCCCTGATGAATGACAAGGCAAATCTCTCACTTTGCCATATATCACAGTGACTGAGATGTATTTCTATACCTTGAAGTGTGATTTACTCATTAGTGCAAGCAGTTGCTAGAGCTTGAAAATTATCTCATTCAGGTAACCCCTATTTAAGTGGCATTATTTCTGACTTCTATGAAGAGCATCATAATAAAAATTCAAGAGTAGCTGGAAAAACAGGTCTTTGATCTTCATCATATGTGAATACAAAAACCTGTCAATCAGTTTTACATTTAGGTGATAAGAGTTTGACTTTGATAAAACTGTAGGTGAGAAATTTTATTCAGAAAAATGACTGCCCACAGCTATCACTTTAACAAACATCTTTCTGAGAGTTACCTTGGGTCCTGGCTCTCCAATGCCAGAGGGTCCTGCAGGACCATAGGGACCTGGAGGGCCTTGTTCTCCCTAAAGAGGAAAAATAGAAAGAAACTATTAATGTGAATAGAAGTTTAACCAAATTCTGACAGAGTGTCTTTTGAAAGCCTCACTTAGGGCTAGAGAAATACATTTTTAAAGTGAAAAACAAAGGAAACAAAATAATCTAAACCTGTCTTGAAGAAATATGTTTAGATTAGAAGCGGGGCCAATATCCTGGCCATACAAGATATAATAATTTTCTAAAACCACTCTTTCACACGCATCATGAAATATTTAAAAAAAAGTAATTTTGTCCTATCTTTGGTCTTGATTTCATCCAATATTTTGGTGCTTCCACACACTTTTCTTGATTGAAAGATGGGTATTTGGAAATGAAGCAGTGCTTAAGCTTCCAACATTACACTGCCTCCAGCTGATAAAACTAAACCCCTGAAATGATGTAGGAACTTGTTGCATGGTGAAAAATGGTATTTGATAAATACAGGCCCATTTCTCAGCTGAAACAATAAGCCAACCCCCTTTATTGTGCTTGGGAAGTGCTCTCCAATCTTTTTTCCTGTCACCCAAATGGATATTTTGTTTCCTGTCTATGTCGACTGTTCCTGACAGAATTTCCCAAGGACTATAACTCTGAGGGATGTTTCTTGCCACAAATAATTAATTTCCTTGCAAGTTCACCCACATGATAGAGCCATGCCTTGAATGCAGGTGGGAGTCCTGCTGAAGTTAGTATTTTTCCAAAAGCTCTATTTTTTAACAGTGATAAAAACATTACACAGTTTTCCTTCCAATAACTAGTGTCATGTGCCTTGCAAGAGCTGTTGCTGTAGGTATGATACTGACAGGTGCTGGGGTAGGGAGTGTAAGAAGCCCTTATGATAAAAGTCATGTAGGGTAGTTTGAAAATGTTGTACTGTGAAACACTTTTTTTCTGGACAGAAGAGGATGCCTGAATATTAATGGACAAGGAAACTCAACATTCTCCCAGACAACATGCAAAACTTGGAAACTTAAATGATTCAGTCTATTTGAAAGACTGAATGTTTCAAACTTCAAATGGCGATTAACAAATCTGGGTTTTCTCTTCTGTGCTCTCTTCCACGGGAAATGTGGAATTTATGAAAACCATGAAGTTCTGGCAATTAATATCACATGTTGTCTACGTGTAAAGAAAAAAGTCTGCTTTTCCAAAAAGCTTTTTGGTAGTAATTTTCTTTATTTAACACTTTGCTCACATTCTTTTTTCTCTCCTTATTGGGATTTTCCTTCAGGTGGCATGTAATATCATCTGGAGCAATGGGAAGGAAAATTACAGCTGAGCTGAACTTAATGTTTTTACAGATTGAAATTGTACTATTTTAAGCCTGGAACATACCTAACAGTCTAACCCAAAAATCCCACAATCCACCCCCTCCAAATTGTTCCTTATGTTAGGGTGACATCCAGTTAGCATCAATATAAATTCTTTCCTTTTCAGAAAACTCATATATATTATAAGGAACACAAACACTCTGTATTTCAGTCTACAATGTGATTATGATTAAGCTACAGTAAAAAAAAAACTTTCAAATGTGATGATTTTATCTTTAAAGTAAACATTGGCAAGAACAATGTAAATAGATTTAGTTATTTCAACATATATTATTGATATTTTGTATTTCTAAGTTAGTTGAAATATCTAGGAACTAAACTTGTTCATAGGAAAGCTGGATTTTTTTCAGTCTCCTGGGAAAATTGTAACTCACCACATAAGTGAGGAAAGAATTCATATGTCATCAGAGAAGAAGCAGATCCCTTAGTAGTTTGTTCTGGGACATGTATTCAGGAAAAAATGCAATGAAGGATTTTTTACAGAAATGTCCCAGGATGATATTATGGGAATAACTGCTTTGAATATTCACATTCAAACTTAACCTTTTCCTTAGAAGTTTGAATACATCTGTTAATAAAACTTTAGCCTTTAATTGAAGATCCTACTACACAACTCAGATTTTCCAGAGAGGCTCCTTACTACTCCTTACTAAGTGGATTTTAAGAACGTCATTCTCGGCCTTTCCATGAATATATTGTGATTTCTAGAAATATGCACTTTATATCTAGTAGCTGGTTCAAGAGTTTAAATAAACTCCTGAAATGATAACAATAAGTACTCCCTGCTCATCACTTTTTTATGAGTGGAACACAGGTCATACCCAGATTTCATGCCTCACTTTTATAATCTGTATTTAATTTGGTTTGTAAATTATTCACTGAAATTTGTGAATAGTTACCATTATTGTCCTTACTAAAAACACATTTTCAAAAATTACCTTTAATATACTCTTATGGAACCTTACTGGTGCTATAGCATAGAATGCATTGTTGTTGGTTTGGGTTTTTTAAAATAAATATTAGTTAAGGATCTGAAGATAAATTAAAACCAGACAAAATAATGCCAACTAGTCTGAGTAAATCAATAGATATATGCATGCCTAAAATAATTTTTTTATCCAACACTAAGAATACTAGAGACCCCAACAGCCTTGCAAAAGTTCTATATTCATTACTAGAACTCTGTTTTCTAGAAAAATCTTGGTGATTCTGTTTGCTTCTTGGGAGGAAACCAAGATGAATTAAGCCTTTCTTTGTTAGAATGTTGGATTTTTCCGGGGTTGTACTGCTACTGAAGGGCAAAGCTGTCTTCTAATGAGAACACAACACAATATGCCAGTAAGTCCAGCAAAAGACATGAACTAACCAGTTCAGATGCTTTTTAATTGTATTAACCAACTGAGTTAAGAGATATGTAGAACCTAAGCAGGAAAATGACAGAAATCAGGTTACAGGGAAAGTCAGACAATGGATGGGATTCTCACTGGATAATGTTTATGGTCATTACTGCTTATGATAGACTATATTACATTTACACAGCAGAACCAAGTGTGGCATGGCTTTTCTCTCTGCCAACTTTCTGTTTCTTGTACTTTTAGTATTTCACTAAGTGAGATAGTGTCTTCTGTGTTTTGGAAATTGTTGAATCATCCAGCAAAATCATATCATGGGCCACCCTTGAATTCTTAGTGAGACAAGGAACAGAAAATCTGAGTTCCTTGCGCCTATAAGCTGCAGTATGACGAGTTGAGTGTCTCTACCTTAGACCCAGGGTTTCTTCATTCTCTGTCTCTATATAAATAACATATTCAACTACACATATACAGCTACATCTTACCTTGTTTCCTTGAGTGCCTTTTGGGCCTTGCTGACCTGGATCTCCCCTGATACCCTACAAAAAAGTCAAAGGAAAGAATGAGCCGCCTTTGAAGACACGTATGAATTTGGGGGGTTTATTTCCCCTGAATGGGGTACAGTAGGACAATTCTATAGGACAATTCTAAGCTCTAAAGGACATGAGTTCTCTGCATCATACCCTGTGAAGTGCCCAACACATTGAATATTGTTAATATTCAAAAACAAATGCCAGCAGAAAAACATGGCTGTTTTTCAGAGAATTGACAAGTTGTATGCAGAAGAAACTTACAGAATGTAATTTTCCCTTTTTATTTGGTAGCTTTTAATTCCTTTACCTGAGGTCCTCGAGGTCCCATAGGGCCCACAGAGCCCTGCAAACCCTGAGGAAAAATTAGATTTAATTATCAGATTAAAAGGAAAATTCAATCTGCTTCAAATGCCAAGCACTTGACACATACATGTAATGGCTCAAATCTCTGTTCAAGCATTCTAGAGACTTTATTCTCTCACCAGAGTACCGGTGCTCTCATACTGTATTCAGTAACTGCCTGTTACACTGCACCCTCAATATCTGGTTCAAACACTTTTTATATACAACATGCATAGTAAATGTCTACTTAACAGCTTAGCTATTTGATAAAGAAGTTTTTATTTGCTACAGAGTTTTAAATTTAATTCCCAGAAGAATATTAGATACATATAATTCTATATTCTATATTCTATTATATAATACATATAATTAGATATTATAATTCTTAATAAAAATGCTGCAGTGTCTATACCAGAATAATTTCAGGTAACTTTGTCTCACTAACTCAAACAACTGATCAGCAGCCTGGCAGAATCACACTAATAGTTCACAAAACGCATCCAAAAAAATTAAAATGCCACGCTTTTTTATTCCTAGCTGTGATTTCTCCATTTATTGAGTTCTTACCAGTCACCACCAGTGCAAATTATTCAAGAATCTTTCTGCTTCACTGTTTTTGGTTTAGTCACCATAATGCATATTCTACAGAATTTCACTTCCACTTGAGTCAATACTCAGTTATAATTTATTTCTAAAGCAAAATAATTTTTAGCAAATTTACTTTTTTTATTTCTCTTCTCTTTTAATTAGTAAAATCTCCACAGGCAAAGGCACTGGCAGACTGATGCATTTTTCAAGATACGTATCACATTTTGAACTTTTAATAGCCTTGGCAAATTTACCAGTGATACCTATGCAGACACTCCATTGGCTTCCCGTGCTGGAGATTCAGAGTCAGAAATTTTAAACAATTTTCTGCTCCCTGGCATTTGCTCCCAGGCCAAGCATCAGCCACAAGAGAGAGAGATAACCCCACTCAGGTCCAGCCCATTTCCAGCCCAGCTACACAAGCAATGGATGGTACAAACAGCGATATGCTGACACAATGATGGCTACTTTTGGTAGCATAAAAACTTATGACTTGAATCAGTTCTGATTTCAAAGCCAAATAGAAACTGTCTGAATTTCAATCCTGAACAGCACCTGAAAAAACTCTGATATACAGCACCAAAACTACTGGATTCAGTGTGATTAGTGAGATGAGAAAGTGGTAGTGGATAAATGCAACGTTTTCAAATTGGACTTCCAATCATGTTTCAATATGCATCACCCCAGTTAATATTGAATATTGAATTTGCTTCTCATACATTTGGCTATATGTGTTCTGTGTCTGATTTTGTCTAGCCTAGAATGCTTTCTTTAAAAATAAAGCCATAACTTTGTTCTGTCTTCAGGATTTGTGAATGTGAAGGTGGGAATTCTGGAACTGACTGATCCTCTACAGAGGACAAAGGTTTTTTCATCACAGTCCTAAACAGAAATGAAGCAAGCAGATTTCTGGCAGCCTTGGCATACTTTCTATACCCAGATTTCTTGGCTGCTTTCATTATGTTCTTTTCCAGCTTCTGAACAGCTTCCTTTTAGCTTAGCAGACATTTCACATAACGTCATATGTGACGTTTCAAGCTGTGTTTATGAATATGTTACATGATTTGCCAGTATCTTCACCAACATGAAACGGCTCAAATCAAAATTATACTTACTATTTCTCCTTTTGTTCCTGGGGGTCCACATTCTCCTCTTTCACCCTTTATAAGAAATCAAAGGATTCACAGCTAAACCAGATGATTTGATTACATTAATCAATGACTGCATTAAAGACTCTGCAAGCAGTAGCACAAGAGGTTTAGTTGACTCTGAGGACCTGGAAGTGGCATATATGGTCTGTAAAAGATAAGATCTGCTCTACTCAAGATAGATATTTCTGAAAATACCTGCAAAACATCCAACTTATATCAGAGAATAATACATTTAATATCTAATAAGTTTTGCTGCAGTTTTTCAGCTCGCTGCACTATCTCCAGAGATCCTTTCCATGCTCTGATTTCATTACTGTGATGTCTGAGATTTTCCTGACTAGCTACTATGAGATTGCACATATGAAATGAAGAAAGAATTGTTTCACTGGTGATTTAACATCTCAATAGACACATGAAAAGTAGACCTATGAGTCTACTCTTCCCATTTTCATGAAATCTTACCACAAAATTGACTGAAGAATTTTATTAATGAATACAAAGATTCATAGAGGCACTGCTTTTATTAACAATGTAGAGAGATAAGTGTCAAACCAAGAAAAATCAAAATGGTATTATCTCTGTTTCATTTCTGACTATGATGGTTCACAATTCATCTCTAGAATCCTGCAAGTCACTGAAATGCACAGTTTTTTAATCTTCTTGGAGAGATTATGTTGAATTTTTTCTTGATCAATCATGAGCCCTTGCAAGTTATAAACAGGTTAAAAGTAAACTTCCTTGTGGTAAGCTTTTCAAAAGCTAATGATTGCTACATTGTGTTTGTAGTAAACATTTTCTCTTTCTTTCCACATAAACCTCTTATTCAACCCCCAACTTTCTTTTCCTTGCAAAAACTGTATTTCTGGTTGTTGACAATTTTCTTTTTTTATATGTAGATTACATTCCCTGATTTTGTGGGTTTTTTGTTTTATTTCCAGCAATCCTGTCAGTAAGCATTTAGATAGATTTTCAATTTACTTCTAGGGATTGCATTAGGAGCTTTCATGACAAAAAGACAAGACAAGGTCTTTTTTCCATTATTTCACATACGCTGTCAGCAAGTGACAATTTATTTTCAGACTCCTTCTATTCTACAAAAAACTTACCTTGTCTCCCTTGTAGCCAGGAGCTCCCTAGTCAAAAATTGAACAAAGGAAAAAATTATAAAAGAGAAAGCAAAGGCCTAACATACTGCTAATTAAAGTAGAAGTTCCAACCCCCCTAGTAAAGAGCTATGTTTCAGAAGTTTAACTATTCACAACAATAAAATGTCTTTCTGAAATTAACATATAATTCTCTGTAAATCTATGTATTTTTTACTCATATATTAGCTGTAAATATGCCACTCAGTTTGCCAGCCTCCTGATAGACACATGCTGCCATCTAAATGGGACTTTTAAACTGAGTTACTGTTATACAGGGAGTAGTGTTAATCTTTCTCCAGTGAATCAACAAGAATTATGAGAATTATCAGTTGTTAGAAGCCACCAAAGGACTATGTAGTGTTTTTATCAGGTCTGTCTTTGGGATAAGTCTAATGCAAGTCAATTCAAAAAACACAGCTTCAGAAGTTTCTCCTCCCAGTAGCATCTCATCTCTGCCTTTAAGCACATGGTTAGACTGTTTCTCTCAGTATAAATGCTTCTGTAAACCAGGCCGTTGTGTAGGTGCTTTAAATTATTGAATAAAGTAGACATAAAAAATGAAAATAATGTTTTTAGTTCAGAAAATGTGAAATGACAAAATTTGAGTTAGCACTGTAGTAGTAACATACCTCTTTACCTTTCTCGCCATGATCTCCTTTTTGAGCATCACCCTATTGGAAGCAAAGGAATACAACTGAAATATGTATTGCACTTTCATTTGCCCCTATAGCACTAAAACCAAGAACATTGTTATAAAGCAGAATTGATTTTTTCCTATTTATTAATGTTCACACTTCTTCCACAATAAAGGATAGACATTTGCTGATCATTAACATAGAAAACTCAACTAATTGCCATTAGATGACTGAAATCTTAATTACTAGAGTGAAGCACTCTGATCAAGGGATCTGTGTACAGTTAGAAAGCTCTGTGGAACCTAAAGAGCCTTCAGCTATATCCAGAGACCTCTGCTGTCACAGAAAAACTGGAATAATAGGCAGAGTTAACTTGATAGCAGTTTAGTTTTAAATTTTTATCTCTCACTTCTAAAGCAGCTAACTAAACTAGCAAACCTCAACATTTAAAACTTATATTAATGTACTTTCCTTTGCTATATTCACATCTATGGTTTGAATAACTGGATAGAACTGGATTTGCTTTATTTATTTTTTTAAAATTCCTATTACCTTGTTTCCTTTTGGTCCTGGGTCACCTTTCTCCCCTTTGCTGCCAGCACTGCCCCGAAACAAAGCAGGAAAATGTTATTATCATTGTGAGGATAAAATTCTCCAGCTTGCTTGTCTAAGACTGTAAGTCCAAAATCATTCTGGAATATGCTTTAATACCACTCATTCAAGTACGGTACATGTGACACAATATTCATTTAGCTAAATCCACCCTGGTATTATAAGGTATCTACAAATTTTTTTTTGGAACACTATTCAACGATAAATAAATTTGCTACAGAGCATCTGAAAAATCTAATCAGGAAGGCATTACAGAAAACAAACACAGTTCTTCCTTCCCATTTCTCAATTAACCACCACTATCTCATCTTCTCTGCTTAGAAAAAACCCCCAAAACTGTACATAACAGTTTAGAGTCAATATTCAGCAGCCCTAAGGAAAAAATTACTGCACCACTTTTTATTGCTCTTTGGAGGATCACAATGGTGGGGACTAGAAAGTTTGGTGTATACATATCTGTATAACTGGCTACATCTAATAATTCTGAATAAAATAACTTAAAAAAACTTGGATCTAAAATTTCAAATTGCAGACAGTTTATGGTGCACATTATCCAGATGCATATTATCCACAAGGATTGAATGATAGGCCCTGGTGTCATAACCTGCTCATGGCATGGCTGACCCACTAGAGTCTAGGGAGAAAGACAAAAACCTCTGAATGTACTTTGCTTGTCTCTGGGGGAACTATTAAAGACAGAATCATGATCCCCCACTGTCTGAACTGACACTTTTCTGTTCCTTAGTAGAGCCAAGAAATAGGTGCTGAAGTGTCACAAGAGAAAAGAGAGTGTTGGAGGCAGAGTTTTAGACCTTTTCTCATATATCCATTACCCTCAGACTTTTGAACCTTTACTCCTTACAAAAATATAAGTTGGTGGTGGGTGAAAACCTTTGTCTAATGGACCTTTCCTTCCCCATTGCAAGATTCAAGAATAACTTTTTTATTAGGGCTCCAAAGTCATATATTTATCCACAGTGTTTTATTACCCAATAATAGAAATATATTTTCAAGATAGTACCTGACTATGGATAGATTTTTTTTCTGAGATCTTTTAACAGTGGCCTTTCACCATCATTATATGCTACAATAAATCAATCTTTTTGCAGTACATGTACAGCTAATGTCTTGCTTTTTACACAGTTTACATAGTAATCAAATCAATCAAAGGTGCAGTATTGATCTTGATGAAAATTCAAATTCTTGAGCCTACTCAAATAAATGCATACTTACTGAATCACCTTTGTCTCCTTTTACTCCCTTTTCACACTTGCAGATCTTTTGTGCACACTACAAGGTTAATAGAAATAGAGAGGAGAATGTTTTCAGATACGTTATTTCAAATTTTTAAAGCAAAAAATTTTGGTTTTCCCTAGCCACAGATTAAATTACGTAATAGTGAAATAATAGGAAATTAATGATGTTCTAATATATTTATTTTTCATGTAATCAACATTAAGCTTCCATATAGTGCAACCAAAATCCATTGATTTATTTATAACAAAAATAAATGTTAGTGACTGTAGTCACTGTTATAATTACAAATATTTAAGATAGCATATACATAGTACCCAGTACTGTGAAAGTACCTTTTGAAATTTTGAACCATGTTAACATTGTTCTTGTTTTCTAATGAGACCTCAAATAAATTTGCATATCTTGCATTACACCCATTCCGCTCTTGTAGGAAGAATTCTTTATTGTCTTACTGTTGATACTACTCACTAATGAGCTAACAGCATAGATTTCTCAGGAGAAAGAACAGAAGAAATGCAGGAAAGTTAAAATAAAGGTAATCATGGTCAGAAAATTTAATCAGAGATGGAAGGTTGATTAATACTCAAGTATTGTTGCATTATAGAAGAACCAGACTTTGAGAAGTCTAGTGTCAGTAAGAGTAATTGAAAACAAAGCTCAAAACCCCTACCTGCTTCTGTAGCAAGGCTTCCTGAAAATAAAATAAAATAGAATAAAATAGAATAAAATA
>VYXD01015075.1:28904-96797 GCA_013397195.1 Hylia prasina | reverse complement strand
AAATAAATAAAATAATAAAAACATTACTTTCATATAGATATGATTTAATTTAACAGAGTACTAATTTTTCCTCTCTAGTTTGTAGAATCTCCAAGGGAATGGTAGAGATGGTAAATACTCTCATCCTTCATTCCTTCCTCAAAGGGGTAAGAACTAGTCTGTGGAACTTCTCATACAGAAAAGAGGTCTTGGTAGGAAGAGAGGGTTATTCCATGTGACATGCAGTGATCAGACAACACATGAGAATTAACGGGAGAGCTAAACAGACAGTATTAAGGCACAGTGCTGTCAATGGGGACTGTGAAAAGAACTTCTAAGCAGAGACCTTCCTTTGGAAGGCCCTACAAACAGAATATACAGGGGAAGGACTCAGTGATTATGCATGAGATCAAGCTACCTTCTAATTTCATATGCTCAGAGACACATTCTGTGTGCTGGGAAATGTGAACAGTTCAGCTGAACTACTATTATCCAAGCACACAACTCCTTGGAGAGTGGCTGGCAGAAAGAAGCTCCATCTGCCCTGACTCCTGCTGTAGCAGAGAAGGCACCACAAAACCCTCTGCACTGTCTTCAGGGCTCACCTAATCAAAATTAAATGAAACCTGCCAAGGATAGACAGGTGACAAGATTAACATCAACATAACGTACCAGTTGCAATGCTACATCAACTACCAGGTTCTGATCACCCAGACATAGGACATGTTTAGAGGACAAATCACCAGATATCATGTGCAATTTTTCTTCCTGGACTGTTTTTTTAGAAAGGTCAATGGTAATAAAATGTATTCCAAGACTTCTAGCTGTTGTGGCTATACCCTGGACATTAGGGCTGTTTGGATGATCCACACCATCAGTCATCAAAAAAGCCACTTCACTTTTCTCTTATGACTTTCAGTTTTAAACAGCTGAGTGGCATTTGAAACTGCATAATAAGTGCCATGGCAAATAAAGCCCAGAGAACTGATTTTCTCTTTAAAATTCTGGACATTTTTCCAGGCTGTAAAGGGCTGATCAATGCTGACTCTGCTGCTGAACTGCATACTTGCTAGTTTGACACTATATATGTGAGACTTCACTGGCTTCATCTGGAAAAAGCTGTCAGTTATGTTTTGAACAAAATTCTTCTGTAAATCAAACTGATTTTTGGCACTTTCTGAACTGTCCAAGATAAAGAGTATATCAATGAGACACGTATCACCTGTAAGGGAACAAGAAAGTTAAATATATGAATGATGGGAACACCTGCACAACAGATTTCAGATAATTCTCTGCAAAAATAATTTTCCCAAAGATTCCTCTGTCTTCCCACTAAAAATTTTAAGGATACATTTTACTGTAAAAATCCAAGAAATTCTAATGAAAACTGTTGAATTAGGGTCTTGATGGGATTGTTTTAGTATTTTATTTGATTTTGTATAGAAAATTTACAACATGCAACTTCAAACAAAAAATCAGGTTTCTTATAATTTCTCTTAAGAGATATGCATGCCCATGAAAATCATTGCTCAAACTGGAATCCATGTCCAAGTAGTTAAAAAGTATTTTCCAGCCCTCATAATAAAACAAATCACATTTTACAGATTCACATGAAAGTTATCAATTACTAAATAACTATGCTAAAATGCATGGATACATGAGTCAATCAGAAATTTTAAGAAAATGGTTTTACTTCATCTTTTGGCATAGGAGAGTAAATATTTTTTCCTTTCTTTCTGTTTTGCCCATATACTATCTGGCTTGTTAACACATCCAGAAGTATAAAGCAAAAGAAAAAAAAATTTTCCTCATAGTGACTTTCATCCCAAATAGACTTTTCCTTCCTGTTAAAAGTAAAAAGCCACCTGTGAATACCTCATTAATAGAAGCAAATAAATACAGACACTTCAAATACATATTTGTGGGAAGCATAGTTCTAGACAAAATATATAAAAAAAAAATTTTAAAAGTCACTGTGTAGATAATTTAAGCACAATAACCAGACCTACCTCAACTGTAGCTCACATGGATAGTAGAATCTGTTTATTACAGAAGAAATATAACACTGCCTTTTCTTTCTTAACAAAAAGTCTGGAGCATCAGTATGAACAACTTGTTCTTCTAAGAAACAGTGGCCTAATATTGAAATTCAATACATGAATATATTATTAATATTACATGGATGTTACAGAATATGTGCAGTATTTTTCATAAAGATAATATTCTGTTACGACAATATACTGATAAAATGACAATTAGAATGTTTAAATGAGCAATTCAACATATTTTTAGAGAATACTGAACTAAACTAAACACTGAATTAAAACTGATTTACACAAAAAAGCCTGTGATTTACAGAAGTTAATTTTAAGCATCATTAATAATGAAGACAGTATCAACACCAGTATCAATATCAATATATTTAAATATATTTTACATATAAAATCCTTCCTAAATCTTCTTTTCAAGTCCATCAAGCAGTTACATATACAGAAACCATAAGTGCAGTCCTCTAAAACTAGAGAGAAAACACCAAAGTCTCTTACCTTTGAAGGCATCCTGAAAACAAATTATGGATTAAAAAGTTTTCAGTGTAGAAAATATGTTCTGTTGGTCATACTGGAAAATATGATTTGTTTACCAAAATAAAGCAATCTACAAATAAATAGCCTTCCACTTTTAAATCTCCACCTTGCATATAGATATTTTATCTTTTATTGCTGCTTTTTAGTTGGCCAAAGTTGAAATGAAGATAGTTGGGCACTTGGCCAGGGCTGAGTGAGAGACCAAGCCATTTTATTAAAGGGACAGTGTCTGGGAGCACAAGTGCTTTCCCACTTTAAGTAACTGTACTTTTCCATTAAAAAACACCACTTTTAGAAAACCTACATCTTTACCCTTCATTCTGCCAATCACATCTTCAGCTTTGTGTTAATGTTGCAGCACTGGCTAGATCAGAAATGTGAGAGCAGTACAATATCACTTGCAGGCTAGAACTGAAGTCTGACCTGATGGTTTGAGAGTCTGCAAGGACTGCAGGACTCAAAGGTGGTAACTGCATTAGCAATTACAATGATAAAAGACGACTTTAAAAAAAAATCTTCTTGAGCAGGTTTCCTCAGAAATTCTTCCTGCTTTTTAAATCCTCTGAGGGATCAGACACAGACAGGATATCAAAAAGGCAGCTTTCAGAATATTGCATGGAAATTATATTTGCTCTATCTACTGGCAGGCTTCAGAGTAAAATTATGTTATCACAGTGTTAAGTAAAAAAATGGGGTGAGAGAAAGCATGCCAATGATAAGCCTCAAGGAATCATAACATGCCCTAAGGGAGTTAAGTGCAGATGCTCAGCAGAAGGTAGCAGACATCCTCTATACAGGCACTGCCTACCAGGCAAGACATCCCTCAGCACCTTGGTCACAGGGCAGAATCACAGAATATCCTGAGTTGTTAGGGACCCACAAGAATGTAGTCCAACTCCTAGCCTGGCGTAGGCCAACATTAAAAATCACACCATGTGCGGAAGGAGCTGTCCAAATGTTTCTTGAACTCTTACTCGAGCGTGACCACTTTCCTGGGCAGCCTGTTCCAATGCCTGCTTCTGGCTGCCAGGACACACTGTCAACTCATGTTCACCTTGCCATCAACCAGGACCTCTAGCACCCTTTCCAGTCTCTTGTCCCCAGTCTGTCCTTACATCCAAGGTTATCCTGTCCCAAGTGCTGAATCTGAGCCTTGCCCATGTTAAACTTTATACAAATGGTGATTGCTGAGCCCGCTAATTTATCAAGGTCTCTCTGCAGGGCCTCTCTGATGGAGTCAACAGCTCCTCCCAATTTAGTATCATCACCAAATGTACGTAGTATACCTTATAGACCTGTGTCCCTATTATTTATGAAGATGTTGAAGAGCACAGGGCTGAAAATAGAGCCCGGAGAACCCCACTAGTGACAGGTCACGAGTTTGATGTCACCCCATTCACTATAATCCTGTGCCTGACCCCTGAGCCAGTTGCTCACCCATCACATGATGTGTTTATCCAGCTGTGTGATTGGCATTTTGTCCAAAAGGTAGGCATTTTGATCCTGTGAGAGACAGTATAAAAAACTTAAATCCAAAAGCATTGTATCAACTGGCTTCCTTTGATCAACTAGGTAGGTTACCTTGTCATAAAAGGAAATTAATTTTGACAAGCAGGATATTCTCCTCATGAAGGCATGCTGTCTGTGACTCATGACGACTGTATTGTCCTTCAGGAGTTTTTAACTACCCAGACTAATCTTATCCATAATTTTACCAGGCAGTGATGTGAGACTGACAGACCTGTAGTTACCAGAGTCATCATCTAACCCTTCTTGAAAATTTGGCCAACATTTGCCAGCTTCCAGACAACTGAAACCTCTCCAGATTCCCAAGAGCATTGAAAAATCATTGAGTGAGGTCTCAATGGCATCATTCCTTTGAGTACCCTGGGATGAATCTCACCAGACCCTATAGAATCCAGCTGCAGCAGCAAATACCACACTAGTTCAGGGTTAGTCAGGATATGTTCACTAGGAGCTTGTAAGTAAGCCAAGTACTTTAAGCTTTTAAGTAGTCAGAGGACATTTCCATCTGATTTCATTAAAATTTTGTTGAAAGGGAAATAATAGAGAGGAAAAGAATAAGGTACAATTGACCAGTGAACATAAAGAATCTGTCTTCATTAAGGTCAGTAGAAACATCCTTCATGTAGCTTGGGTGCAAGGTCTCCCTATTGATTGACTAAACACTTCCTTAAGCACTCACTTTCTGCTTCTCCAAGGGTAGATCCCTTTATAAAGAGACATTCAGCTAAAAATACACCTTTGCAAACACCATATCTATTTGTGTGTGCTGTGAGCCACGAATATGATACCATACATAACTTTAAATAAATTAAAGGGTGAGACAAATACTCATAAGGAACTCAAAGAGATCTTAGCTCTTAGCAAAGATGGAGATAACAGTAGTGTGTTCTTGTTGCTGGTTTTGGCTGGGGTTGTTAAGTTGATTTTCTCCACAGTAGCTGGTAGGGGGCTGTTTTGGATTCGTGCTGGAAACAGCTGATAATTCAGGGATATTTCAGCTGTTGCTGAGTAGTGCTTACACGTGGTCAAGGCCTTTTCTGCTCCTCATCTCTCCCCAGCAGGGCGTGGTGCACAAGGAGTTGGTAGGGGACATGGCCAGGACAGCTGGCCCCAGCTGACCCAAGGGATATCCCAGACCATATGCTATCATGATTAGGATATTAAACTGGAGGAAGCACGTGTGGGGGGGCCACGGCTCAGGGACTGGCTCGGTATGGGCCAGCGGATGATGAGCAATTGTTTTCATTTGCAACACTTGTCTTTCTTGGGTTTTATTTCTCTTTGCTATTTTCCTTTTCATTACAATATTATTGTTATTGGTGAAAAAAATGAATAGGTTAATTGGTTGAAAAAAAAATAATAAACTGTTCTTCTCTCAACCCATGTGTTTTCTTATTTTTACCCTTCCAATTCCGTTCCTCCCATCCTGATGAGTGGAGAGTAAGCAAGAGGCTGTGCAGTACTTAGTTGCTGGCTGGGGTTAAGCCATGACAGGTTGCATGTGAGAGCTGTACCTTTGCTCTGTGACTGTACACAGTACCATTCCTACACAGATTTTTCAGTCTGTTCATGCTCTGTTAACATGAAATGTACTGAAGGAACATGCTGCTAACAGAAAAAATCCTGCCCGCCACCACTGCTCACACTCTTCACCCAGTTCAAGTGAGGAAGGATTTGCTGGCCCACCAGCTGCAGCCTCATCCCAAAGGGCTTCCTTCCTAGAAACCTCTACATCATCTCCTGTCAAATATGTGTCATCTTTATTGAGGCTAATTGTCTTCATTATGTAAATATTGTCTTCATTACACACATGGAAAACAAAGAATTTCAATGGCATACAATATTTTACAATAAATGTTAGTGCTACAGATGATAATTTTTTGTTAGCACCCAGCATCTGTTGTATTAGAGACACTGGTGATCAAATATTTCAATAGCAACAAATTAGTCACACAGATCACTCATACTGTTTACATACTTATTCTTACCCTTATGCATGCTCAGGTCAAGACTGCAAACAACCTATTACATTAACAGCTATGGGGAAAAAATTCTTCTTCCAGCAGTTGGCAAGTTTTATCTGCACTATGTGCCAAAACAGAATTGAATGAATGGATTTCCAGATGTGTTCAAAGATTTCTCACTTTTGGGGGGACCTGCAAACACGCCTCTCGTCTGGCAGAGATTAGAAAATGTTAACATTTATGATTTTTAGACATAACAATTTGACTACTCAAATATACATGTACCCTGGTAGTTCTGATGCACATGCTATATTTGGATAGTAATGAGGTCAAGTTTGGTTGCATTTCTCTGGCTAGAACATCTGTAAATCTGTTACATGTTGGTCTGTAACTGGTCTCTGGGAACAGCCTAAGCTATTCTTCACTTCTTACTGTGTTTTGGAAGTACAGTAAGAATATTGACAGTTCCACAACAGGATTGTTATTTACAATTCAGAGCTTTTGTTTGTTCCCCACTAGCCTTTTTAGGATATATTTTCATAGCTTTGTATTCATCTAGAAATCAAATTTTGAATGGAAGCAATGACTCCAGATTTACAGCACTGTTTTAACATTAATACTTCCTGCAAAGCTTTTCAGTGTTTCAATGGCTGCCCTGAACCACATACTCTGAACAAGATGCTCAACATATTCAGCTGCCAGGACTACTGAATCTGTGTAAATGCACCCATTACATGACCAGGCTAAACCTCGAGTCTGCAATACAAAGTTCTATCTGTACAACTCATTTTATGTTGCTGGTGAATTTCAAGTTAAACAGCCTTGAGTTCCTGCATATATTCTAAGTAATCTCTTCTACTGGAAAAAGTAATGTATAGCTTTTGTTCCTGGTACATACCTGCCCTCCTTGAATACTTCTTGCTATTCTCATAACTGAAACTCAAAGATGGTAAAGAATAAATAAAAAGACTTGACAAAGATAAAAGAGAGCTTCTGTATGAAGACAAAGTAAATTATGATTCTGTCGCTTGAAAAGCTACAACTGAATGCCAATGTGATACAATCTATACAAGTGATACAATCTATACAAGTATGAAAGAAGGTGAGTATTCCAGAGTACATGAATGTAAAATGTAAGAGGACTTAAACTATGGGTCAGTTTGTTTGATGGTATCAATCAAAACTCACTGCCTTAAATTTGTATTTTTGCCCTGGGGTGCACGTCACTCAATAAGAATGGCAATTATTACTATAAGGAATAGTCAATATTTTTTTCTCTGGCTAGTAGACATCACTAGTAGATGAAATTTGAAATAAATATTTCAAACAGTTTTTTAAAAGCACTGTTCCTAGTACTAGATATATCTTGTCTCACTGCCATTGTTATTCTTGTACTATGCAAGCAAAGTTGTGATTACTTGCCTTCTTAAACCAGATTGCAATAAGTGTATCAAAAGGATCGCTTAGTTGCTGAATATTTAATCTGTGAAGATATTTATGCTATTTAAATCCTGCCCTCTGGTGTATCTACATGATAATGCATAATGATAGTAATGATAGTCCTTCATACCAGGTGACCCATTCAGCATTTAATCATTTATACATACCTAGTAAAGGAGGCTACTATCTCCACCATTTGTGCCCTTGTAATAGAAGGTGGAAGCCAAAGACCAAGTTCTTAAAAGACTAAGATACAACACTTTGAGGAGGGAGATATGTCCTGGAAGAACTGGTTTTACTCCTTAGTTCCTACCAGATCCTGAGATTCTAAATACCCGTTTCACACATTCCTGTCTTTTAGACACCCAGATTACGAGCACCAGCACACCATATGGATCTTCTGAGTACTGCAAAGTGAATGAAAGCTAAAAGTGAATGTATTGGCAAAGCAGTATGAACTGCTGAAGTAGAGTTCTAGGTTGTCAGAGAAGTGAAATGACAGTCTTGTGTCACATAGCACTGGCCTGAGAAGTATTCTGCATTAGTAATAAGGTAAATTATTACTTATATTTGTAAGAAAACAGAGCAAGGATTAAAATAGTAACTGTTTAAAACAGATTCACTTCCTGGCAGTCCTGTTCCTGAAATTCCACAGTTTCCATCTGGACCAGGCTCACTGTGTTGTCCCTAAAAAAAGACAAACACATACCCCCCACCCCCCCAAAAAAAGAAAAGGAAAAAAAAAACTAAAAAAAACCAAAAACCAAAAACAAACAAACAAAACAACCAACCAAAAAACCATCCTAAAACTCACAAAAACCACAACACCAAAAAACATCCAAAATTCCAATTTAGAATTATTTATGTAAATGTTTTACTTCACTAACACCTTAAAGGAAAGATGGCCAAATGTGTAGCCATTATAGCATCCATTGTGTAGCCATTTTGTGGTTACAAAAGGTTGTCAGTTTGAATAAGGGATTTGGTCAGGCTCAGCAACATAGAATATTGCTAAAACCCAGCATATTTCATTTTCAAATTCTTTGAACAACACTTTGTAAATCCTCTATGTTTCTGCTTATCATAACATACGATAGAGCTCAAGAGGAGTTCTCTAACAGCCTATAGTGATCAAAACTGAAGCGTTACCTTTTATTTCATGAATTTTACTAGAAGCATACAAGCTCTAATACATAAAAAGTCTTGTCCTCTGTCACATATATCCCCTGCTCTATCCTTCTAAAATCAGGATTTTTTTCATGGGTTACCTTTGACTTTGAACACTCAGACTTTGTGATCCAGGTATTCTTTCAGGAGCCTGGATACCCTAAAAAGATTAGCTAAGACACTAGTTTCTAAACTTCCACTGAGTGGCTTTTCAGTTAATAAAATGCAGTAGTTATCTTCAAAAGAAAACAAATGTACCTGTGAAATTCTTGCTGTGTTTATTTCAATTCCCCTTGCTCACATTTCTATGCATCCCACTGAATATTAAGTACAGCAACCACCACTAATATTAATGGAGTAAATGAAGCCAAGAGTTTTTTCACTCTTATCCAAGCCTGTGAAGTTGACAAAGGCCATTCTGCCATCAAAGAGTCACCTTCCTTATTTAAAAGGCTTTTAATTTTGAATACCATAATTAATGAATGATCAAGGTGAAAGACCAGGTGGGCCAACTGGACCTACTGGGTCCTCTGAAGCTTTTCCACCCTGAAAATATATGGCATTTGAATACAGTAAGTTGCATTATGTTTTTAACATGAAATTTTATAAAATTAAGTGATAATCCAAACATATACAAAACCCAGAACTATTATCTGTGCAAAATACAAGAATTTTCAGTAGAATATTAAAACCTGGAGGAAACAGTCTTGCAACCTGTGCCTATGACTTTGGCAATCACGCTGCTGAATCTGTATAATTTGGAATATTTATAAAGAGACATACATTTTACATAGGCTGAGAGGTTTGAATTCCAGCTTCAAACTCCCTGTGTAATGAATACATTCCTCTTCTACTTTCTTCTCTTACCAGAAATCAGATAAAGCAATACTACCAGGTATGCATCATGGCATGGAGAACTACAACACTATATCTGAAACAGGCTGCTAGGCTCTATCAAGCTTCTGCAAGTTAAAGTAATCATAACCCAAACCGGTAGTAATGTTAAAAATAGCAATGACAGAATATATACTTTTTCTTTTCCTATAAAGGGAGGAGCAGCAATAGACTTAGATAATTAAATTAATAATTGAAATGTCTTTTAACCCAGTGTTAACATCACATTGCAATATACAAAACTCCAGAAGTATTTAGGTGTTTCTGTATCCTGAAAGGATTTAGCTATTTTGGCTAGTTCCCCTTGGCCAGACATGACACAAACACAACAAATCTCAGAGATCGACATAAACTAAACAAAAAGCCAGCCTTCCAGGAATCAAATATGAAAAAGCATAACAAAGTTGTAGGGAAAAAAGAGCTTCCAGTATATATCCAAGAAAACATTAACTAACCTTTGTATATCTTGATCTCTTAGGAATTTTAACGTATCTTTAAAGAAGAAAGTAAGTTCAAAATGGAGCTTTCACTGTACAAAGTCTCCACATGATTAAAAATTCTTAAAGAACTCAGAGACTTGTACATAGAGCAAACTTGGAATATTCTGCAGTCAGAGCAAAGAAAAAAATTTATACATCATCCATGAAGAGAAATTGCTGAAAATAGTTTGAGATACAATGGCATGAAAGTAGTTGTCACATACAAATTCACATTAGAAATAAGCAGATCTTAGAAGGAATATAACAGGGACTGACCACAAGTGAGGGCAACATCTCAGAGGCTAAAAAATGTAGTGTTAAAATGAGACTTGATGAAAGTCAAGCTGAATTGGATCCTTAATGTTTTGGGGGTTTAAATGTGTAAGTTTATTTAACCATATCAATACAAAAAACAACAAAATATAAAAATCACTTGTTATGCAATGGTGATGAAGAGATTAATAATTACCTAGGTACAACTTCAAAACTAAACAAATATTCTGCATTATTTACAAATAAAGATGCTGCTATTGGACAAAGATGCAAATTGGAGACAGCTACATACAAACTAAAAGGGTAAATCAAGGCATGAAGCAAAGAGAAGCAAAGATCCAAGAATTTAAAAGGTTCAGAAACATTAGAGGATTTCACAACCTCACTAATGAAATACTGCTGCAGTATTTAGAGGTCAACATAGGAAATATAATTACTCTGTGTGGTAGAATGATCAAATATGAAACATCTATATCCCAGCAGTTCATGTAACAGTTCTAGTAACTATGACACAGCAGTCTCTCAGCTGGTAACATTCTTCTGCATTCTGAAACCCCAAATAGCTCTTATGTTTCTATTAACTTTTTACCTGTCATTGTAGTAACAGCATCTATTGCTTCAAAATACCATCTTTCATTTTTAAATTTCTCTGAATCTCTCTTGTGCCAAAGACACAGGAAACAGCTCTTCTGCAGCTTGTTAATAGTGTATGCAGACCACCATTCGGACTCAAGAAATAAGATATCAGATAGTTAAGCTGCTGATTCCCTAGTACCTGAAAAACTTACTCTTAGAATCAAAGTTAGAGGGTGTGATTGTTGCAAGTATTACCTATATTTATAAAAAGAACTCCCATACTTTCCCATGGAAAAATGTTAGGAATACACAAAATGAATTTCATCTTTGTTGTAAAAAGAACCACCAGGTGATTATTTGAAACAGATGTGGAAGAGTCACTATGTTCCACTTCAACAGCAGCAGAGGAAATGGAATTATGAAAATGAAACAGATAAGCATGAAAATCCAGGCTGCCAATTTTGCCTTTGATATTTAATAGACTACTTAATCTGAATTACTTTTTTATTTTTCCACATGCTTTGGTCTATTTTATTTATCAAAACAACTGCTGAACTCTTAAAGACTTCTATTATTAAGGGAAAAAAAATCTGGTTTTATGAGGAAAAGTGCTTTTTAAATGAAAGGAATATTACATGAAATCTAAGACATTTAGTTGTTGCAGCACTAAATGACATTTGTGGCTTAAATTAATGAACCCTGTGAAAATTTAACACATATTCTCCCCTATGCTTAGAGACAAGAAAAAACACAACAGTCATTAACACAAATTATGTTCAAAGCCACTTCATACACATTTTTAAACTAAGGGCACTGAATAGATGCAGAAAAGATGGATGAACAACTTATCAGACATTTTCTTAAAATATTTTGCTAAGTTATAAAAACATTGGAAAAGTCATTAAAAATTATATGCAGTAATTCAAAAGAGAAAGTCGGAAAATATTTACTAAGGAAGCCAAAGTATATGCGTTTCCTTTCTTTTATGAAAAAGGAAGTAAGAGAAGCAGCTAAAGTAAGGAACTAAAGTCCTGAATCTAACAGTGCTGAAGAAAACTTAAAAATGTGATATTTAAATATTTCCAGGCCAAATATCATTGTTTCTATATGAAGGAAGTTATTCTGAGAGAATCTGAAATTGTCCAATTAGTACTTCAGTTTATAATTTTATTACAGACTATTTTAAAGAGCACTGAAAACAAAATGAAAAAAGGTAAAAGTTCCCAACTCCATGGCTTGCAGAAAAACAGGTTGTAAAATCCTAATCACATAGGGGTGAGGAAATATGTGGGGTTTTTTTCCCAGGTAATTTACATGTAAGAAAACTTTCTCAGTGTGCCATCAAATAATGGGAAAAGTTTCCCAGAGATAGTATGTGCTTTGGCTGAGTAGGTCCCCAGAAAGAGGGGGTAGAGTTAGATTGGATATGAGGGAGAAAATCTTTACTGTGAGGGTGGTGAGGCACTGGCACAGGCTGCCCGGAGAAGCTGCGATGTCCCATCCCTGGAAGTGTTCAAGACCAGGCTGGACAGGGCTCTGAGCAACGCGGTACACTGGCAGGTGTCCTTGGCAGGGGTGTTGGAATTGATACCTTAGGATTTTACCTTTTATATTTTTCATGTATTTGTAATCCTGTAATTCTTTAGTGTATAACTCTAAACTCCATTTACAGTGTGAGCTGCAGTTTTCCTATGTTGGTCAGACAAAACAGTTCCTCTCTAGGTCTGGGTATCAAGGACACCCTACTATTTTAGGCCCTGAGAAACGTAAACAGGGAGCTGGGTGAGAACAAACTTGNTCCCATCCCTGGAAGTGTTCAAGACCAGGCTGGACAGGGCTCTGAGCAACGCGGTACACTGGCAGGTGTCCTTGGCAGGGGTGTTGGAATTGATACCTTAGGATTTTACCTTTTATATTTTTCATGTATTTGTAATCCTGTAATTCTTTAGTGTATAACTCTAAACTCCATTTACAGTGTGAGCTGCAGTTTTCCTATGTTGGTCAGACAAAACAGTTCCTCTCTAGGTCTGGGTATCAAGGACACCCTACTATTTTAGGCCCTGAGAAACGTAAACAGGGAGCTGGGTGAGAACAAACTTGGGTAATGACTTCATTACCTGAAGCTGTAACTGGAAGATTAACCTCCCCCAATATGCAAAGGGACCAGACTTGGGCAAGCATGAAAACCTGTGACCTGTGGTCCATTTTGGGGTGTAGCCAGTGGGCTTAGTCTGTCCTAAATGTACCTGGAGGCCCTTCAATAAATACAACTGCTTGATGCAGTTGGACACGAAATAATCACACAGAGACCTGGAATCTTTTGAGATGCAGCGCTGAGGCCAAAAAAGAGCCTTTGTTTATTAATTTCCAAATATATACTTTTATCAAGATGACAATGGATTGGAAGGTGAAATTCCCACCTCTCAACCACATTGGTCAATCAGACTATCAATCACATTCTCCTCCCATCTGAAGGAATGCAAACATTGGCCATATTTACAAAAGACAATTATTTGTTTGTGTTAAAAGGCATGGGGAAGTGAGAAACTCTGACTCCAATATGAAACATCAGAAGGCTAAGAAAATTCTGGGTGACAACCGCTTTTTATTATTTTAATTTTGTCTGCCCTCTGTTTTCAGGTAGTCCCAAAAGGCATCAAAATTAGATGCTCTTTGTAGTCTCCTGCACCCTGGAGCCATTGCCAGGAGCGTATCCCGTGAGCTCCCGGCTCTCTCCAGCGCGGGGCTCCGCCCGCTCGGGGACGCTGAGGCGCCGGGGGCGCGTGCGAGGCGGGCGGGGCACGTGACCCCCCCGTGCACCAATAGGAGGGAGGAGCGCGGCCGGGACCGGAAGCGCGCGCGCGCGGCCTCGCCCAGCGGAAGCGCCTCCCGCGCGCGGGGCTTCCGCTTCCCCGGCGCGCCGGAAGCGCCGCCGCAGCCAGAAGCCCTCGTGCGCTTCCCGTCCCCTGGCCGGGCCGGAGCCTCCCTCGGGCTGGGTGAGCGGCTGCCGCGCCCGGGAACGGAGAGAGGGAGGGTGGCGGTCTCCCGGCTCCGGTCCGCTCTTGCGGCCGCCTCCGCGCTCCGCGTCTCCTGCCGGGAACGGGCTGCGCCCCTTCGGAAGCGGGCGGGGGGATGTGACCTGCAGGCACATGGAGGCGGCCCAATTGGAGTAAATAATGCTGTTTTTTCATACTTCCCGGTCTTGCATGGCATTTCCCAGAATAATAGCAGAGGTGTATGGGATCTGTGGGGTTTGTTTGTATGTAGGCGCGTGTAGTGATTCTCACTGGCATGCATGCAGCCCAGAAAGCTTAAAGGCGGGTTTTGACGGTAGTGTGCCTCTTTGAATGTTGCTGGACCAGATACGAACGGAGACAAGATAGCATTGGGGCAGGTGGTGGGATTAGGAGCCTTACAATAAGATTACAATTTGAATTTCTGTTGAAATCTTCCAAGAGAGGAAGCCTTTCTAGCCTATGGAGAGGGCTTTAGACAAAACTGACAGACTCTAATATTTTTCACTTAATGCTTTTTAATTAGGCAGGGAAATTCTCTTCTAGGTGTTTGAGGGAGTGGTTCTTTCCCAGCAGCACACCCACGCATCCTGCCACAGCGCATCTCGGGTAATGTCTTCTTGCTTAATACTGGTGTGGAGTTTGTAGGCACAGCAAATCCTGTTGTCATCACTTTGTAGGTGACTGTGTTGGTTCTGTCTCAGTACATACATCCCAGCAGAAACAACATGTGCTGTGAGGATAATGCTTAATGATTTGGCCTGAAATGTGTTACGTGTTAAACTCTTGGGCTAAAAATCATTTGGTTTTGTTTGTTTAATGATGATTTCAGATTGAAAAAAGAACTTGGGTTTTGATAACGTTCCTACAAATTATTTTCTCAACAGTTTCCGTATGCATGGATATCACCTGAATCTTCTTTGCAGAGCTTAAATTGTGTGTCAACTTGCCCTAGCCATGAGTGGCTCCAAACCTGATATCCTGTGGGCCCCACACCATGTCGACAGATTTGTTGTGTGTGATTCAGAGCTGAGCCTTTATCACATAGACTCTGCTGTAAGCTCAGAACTCAAGGCAGGGTCCTTGCGGTTGTCAGAGGAAACTACGGCTACACTACTGTCAATAAATTCGGATACACCGTACATGAAATGTGTGGCTTGGTATCCCAAGTATGATCCTGAGTGTCTCCTTGCTGTTGGACAGGCCAATGGCCGAGTGGTACTTACCAGCCTCGGGCAAGATCACAACTCAAAATCTAAGGATCTGATAGGCAAAGAGTTTGTTCCCAAACACGCTCGGCAATGCAATACCCTGGCGTGGAACCCGCTGGATAGCAATTGGCTTGCTGCTGGGTTGGATAAACACCGGGCTGACTTTTCAGTACTGATCTGGGATATCAGCAGCAAATATGCCCCAGAGACTGCAGTTGCCACAGAGAAAGTAAGGCTTTCAGCAGGAGATGCGGAAGCAGGCCTGGTAGTAACAAAACCACTGTATGAATTAGGACAGAATGATGCTTGTCTCTCTCTCTGTTGGCTTCCACGAGATCAGAAGCTGCTGTTAGCTGGAATGCATCGAAATCTGGCTATCTTTGATCTTAGGAACACAAGCCAAAAAATATTTGTAAACACCAAGGCCGTCCAAGGAGTGACTGTTGATCCCTATTTCCACGATCGTGTTGCTTCCTTCTATGAAGGTCAGGTTGCCATATGGGATTTAAGAAAGTTTGAAAAGCCTGTTTTGACCCTGACAGAGCAACCAAAACCCTTAACAAAAGTTGCCTGGTGTCCAACAAGGACTGGACTGTTAGCTACTTTAACAAGGGATAGTAACATCATTAGACTGTATGACATGCAGCATACTCCCACCCCTATTGGAGATGAAACTGAGCCGACAATAATTGAAAGAAGCGTCCAACCATGTGAAAATTACATTGCTTCATTTGCCTGGCATCCAACAAGTCAAAATCGAATGGTAGTAGTGACTCCCAACAGGACTATGTCTGACTTCACAGTTTTTGAAAGAATTTCTCTTGCGTGGAGCCCAGTGACATCCTTAATGTGGGCTTGTGGACGGCATTTGTATGAGTGTACAGAAGAAGGAAAGGCTAGTTCCTTGGAAAAAGACATAGCAACCAAAATGCGCCTCAGAGCTCTGTCAAGGTATGGTCTTGATACCGAACAAGTTTGGAGAAATCACCTCCTGGCTGGAAATGAAGATCCTCAGCTGAAATCGCTTTGGTACACTCTGCATTATATCCTTTATTTTATTGTAGTTTTTGTCCTAAGGAAGTAAGATACCTTTATATTAAAACCACTTGCATAAAATGCATTGAAATCCTTAAATACAATGCAACATCCTTTAAATACTTTGTATATGTTAACAGGATGTGACTTTAAATTTTTTAAAACATTTCTTTGGAAAAATTAAGCTTCCTATACATGAAAATACTTATGAAGCAGTATACTGAAGATATGGATCAAAAACCTACAGGAAACAAAGGTCCCTTAGTTTATGCTGGCATTAAATCAATTGTGAAGTCATCTTTGGGTAAGAATGTTACAACTTTGCTAAGTATTGTTGTAGTGTGTATGCAGAATGATGCACTCAGGGGCTTGTCTTTGATAATTGTTCTAAGAGGCTATTTAAAATATTAAAACCAAGTATTTCTGTTTGTGTTTTAATAAAGTTAAGTTAGCAGTAATTTCCAGAGTTTTCAGTGTTCTTGGAAAGTCAGTAATTGTAGAAGCATAGTATCCTCAGAAGTAAATCTTTGAACTATTTCAAACATTTGAGTGTAGACTATGGCACTAAGAATTCTTGTTCCCTGCATAACTATTCTGTTTTTCAAAGCTCCACATCAGGGGGTAGTTCCAGAAAGGTGACTTTGCTGTAGTCACTGCTAATGTTTTAAGTACATTTGTACAACTATGTTTAAATAAGCCGACCTGTTCTGAAGTGGTGATTGCTCCTGGTTCATCACATTCTGCCTCTCATGCTCACTGCAATTTCTCTTAGTATAATTTATTACTTGAATATTTCTTTCTCTCTTCAATATATGTCTTATTGAAAACTATGCTTCTTGGAGCAAAAAATGAGTCTTCAGTGATGGGAAAGCTTCTAACACATTGATACTGGTAGAGCAGGTGCTTGACCGTGTATTATGTATTTTCAGTCTGAACATACAGAGAACTCCTGTCAAATGTAACAAGTGGTAGAAGAAAGAAAAAAGACTGAAAAATATGTGTCAAGCTTAGGTGCATAATTTTTAGCAGATCAAAATAATTTTGTGCATGCTGCTCCTTACCATGGAGTTGTAAGCAATGTTAAAATACTAAAATGTGATACTCAGCTTTTGTACCTTGCTTAATGGCTGAAGTCAAAGCCTTGCATTGTGATTGCAATTGAAACTGTGATTTAAGCATAATTTATTTCTTATTTCTAGGAACAACAGAGAACCTCAGGCAAAGCAGGAGTGGATCTGATAGACAGGCAGATATTATTCAATATCTGAGTGAGGAGAGATCTTTGGCTTTGCAGCTCTGTGGGTGGATAAAGAAGGGAACAGACTTAGATGTGGAACCTTTCCTGAATTCATTGGAACAGGAAGGAGACTGGGAGCGAGCTGCTGCTGTAGCACTTTTCAATTTGGACATACGGCGAGCAATACAAATCCTGAATAAAGGGGCTTCCTCAGGAAAAGGTGTGTATTGTGTTTACTCTTTTATTTTGGCACTGTATCATGTCAGTAGATTTTTTCTGTTAACAGAATTATGGAAGATAGTATCGAAGAAATGCCTGTTGTATTTTAAAATTGTTACTTCAAACACTTGTATTGGAGTGTGATAAATCCTGATATTTCACTCATCAGACTACCATATGCCATACTGTCTATTTGAAATAGATCATCTGTTTCAGAATTTCCTACTGATAAAAGCCCCAGAAAGACATATGTTCAGAACTAGTGGGATTCTTTTTACTTTAATGGAATTGCTGGGGGAAAGAGTGTTTGTGCTTTCCACAGGGAGGGTTCAGAGTGAAGACATGCTGTTTTCAAATTCAAGAATAAAATTGAACTTTCTGACAGAATAAATATTTAGATTAAATAGTTTTTGTGTTTTTAGGAAGCTTCTTAGCTTGAAACTTCTGTCTAAAATTGTCATCCTCCTGCTAGGTCTGTTAAACAAAGGCTGGGTATACACTTCTGTCTTTTCACTTCTTGTGGATATGAATTATCATGACAATCTTTTGTGATAGCTGTTTCAAAATACCACAAGTAGTATGATATTTAAACAGGCTGTCATGCATGTAGATGCTAACTTACCTGAACAGATGCATTTAAAGCAAAATCTATTATACATGATAGTGTCTGCACATTAATTTAGGTAGTGTTAATTCTACTGCATTTTGTGTTGTATCCTGGCAAATTGTTGTGTTTCAAATGGATGCTTTCATTTATGGTTTTAACTGGATTGTTTTTAAGTCCTTAACTTGAATAATCTTGTTTCACTGATTGATTTTCATGAATCAGGTGATCTGAACCTTAATGTAGTAGCAATGGCTCTGTCAGGCTACACAGACGAGAAGAACTCACTTTGGAGAGAAATGTGCAGTACTCTAAGACTGCAGCTGAACAATCCCTACCTGTGTGCTATGTTTGCTTTCCTGACGAGTGAGTCTGGTTCATATGATGGTGTTTTGGTGAGTAAATTTGTGTTAGGTTAAAATTTCTTTATGCAATAGGAACATATAGACACATGTATATATGTAGGGGGAGTCCTATATACTCCAAGAATTAATCAAATTAAAACCTATTATTTTATCCTGGTACTAGCAAATAGCATTTCTTTCTGCAAAAGAGACATCTCATATCAGTGAATGTTATGTTAGTGAATGTCATGCATAAAAATATCAATTATAGTTAACACATTTTTTAGAGGAGTTTTATTTTTAGCATAGAGTTATTAAATCTCTAGAAATACATTATCAAAATAATGTAACCAGTGGGAAGAAACAGAAGAGAGATTAATAATGGAATTTCCAAAAGCAGACTAAATGCAGGGGAGCTTGCAGAACTTTCATCAAGATACATTTGCATTGAAATGTATTTTATTTTCTCTTGCTTACTTGTTAAAATAATTTCACTTTGTTGAAACAGTAAATAGAGTAGTTCCAGGGCTTCTGAAACTGATTCAGTTTGCCATTTAACTGGCAAACTGAATCTTCAGTCATGAAATACTTTGAGCCTTTGGAGGGGTTCCTGCTTAGAGAACAGTAGAAATACTTGATTCAGTAGGAATTATTTAGCCTAGGAGAGGGCTCTTGTACTGCCGCAGAATAATTGGCCCAAAACTGTTGAAAGTGAAGTTGTCATAATTTGATGCTCTTAAGGTAATGAAAAATAAAAAAGTTTAGAATCCAAGAGGGGAGAAACCTGAATTTTTTTTTTTGTTTGGTCTGTCTTTGAGAGAGAGTATTGTTGTTCTCTGGAGTTGGGTAGTAATTTTATAGATTTTTTTATTGATGACCTGGCAATGATTACACATGATAAGGTGCTGCTTGTTTGATTTTAGTTTTAATTTTTCCTTTAGCGAGACCTGTTGAAGTCTGCATGAAAGATTTTGCCAAGCACATCTTGTTTTGGCAATGTCAGTCACAGTTTCTAATCTGAGAATATCAGAGCAAAAAATATGGGCATAGCTAAGTATGAGAATTTGTATAGAGAAATATTTTTTTCTTCAGTGTCATATCTAGTAAAATGGTTAAAAAGCAGAAAGTAAGTATTGATACACTGCTGGACGTCAAGTGTTAATATACATTTGAGAAATTAGTTCTGGATGTTTAGTTTTTCTTTGCTTGGGCTGTTTTGTTTGCTTTGTTAACTTTTGTTTGCAATTGAAGGAATGAATGGAGTGGTTAGGCTGGTTATTTTGTAAATACAGTAAAGGGAACTTGGTTTGTTTTTCTTCTGCCTGTGACTTGGTGGGATTCCTGGCTATACATCTGAAAGCACCAAGTCTTCTACAGCACTTGCAAAGTTTATTTTTGTAGAGTTTCATAAATCATGTAGGATGTGTTGTATCGGGCTTTCCCAGTAGGTTGTTCTTGTATCTGCAGTTGTCCTCTGATACCTGTACTGAGTACAAACAAGTAAGCTGGTACTTAGCCTTCTCCAGATGTCACATTTTCTTTGTACACAGTCAATTTCATTGTATCAGTAGTGTAAGAGTTCTGGTTTTTCCAGTGTGTTGGAGAAATGGAAACGTGTATCTGATGTCAGTATTCCCATTTTTCTCTCTAAAGTATGAAAACAACGTAGCTGTACGGGATAGAGTGGCATTTGCTTGCAAGTTCCTCAATGATGCTCAGGTAAGTTTGTGGCCGCACATCTAAAAACTTGTACACTGGGCTTTATTCAGAGGCAGAAGAAGCTCTAGGGTAGAGGGGTGAAGAGTGGAAATAATGAGTCATTAGTGATTTGGTTTTTTTTTCTCACAGTAGTATACAAAGTATGGTATAATCTGGTTTTTAGTTGGTACTTTCAGCTTAATTTTTGATTTGGTTTTTGGTTGGTTGGTTTGGGGGCTTTATTGGTTTTGTTGTGGTTGTGTAGGTTTTTGTAAGCAGTCATTACATGGTAGTTCAAATGCAGTTACCTGTACACCTGTTTTACTGGAGCATATTTCTATTTATTCACTATTTATTTCCAGGTGTTAATATTCTCTCAAATTATGGTTTGGTTTTGCAACAGACATGTTCTATTTTAAATTCACCTAAGTATTATAAGAATACATAACCTGTTTCCTTGCATTTTCTATCAGGAAGCTTAAAGTTTGTTTATAAACACTCGAGTTCATGCAGTCATATGACATAGTAATTTAAGTTTTTCTGCATAAAATCCAGCAAGCAACACATTCTGTTAGCAGCAGATGCTGTTTTACATATATTTATATATTTCTTCATATATATATTTTTATAGCTCAACAGGTTTATTGAAAAGCTGACAAATGAAATGAAAGAGGCTGGGAATTTGGAGGGAATACTGTTAACAGGGCTGACAAAAGATGGAGTTGACTTGATGGAAAGTTATGTTGACAGAACTGGAGATGTCCAGACAGCAAGCTATTGCATGCTACAGGTTAGTGTGTCACTCCAAAATGAATTTTATGGAGGAAAACTAAATGTAGTTTCTTTAACAGGGTTGAATCTTGTGAACTGAAAAGTACTTTCCATATTAAATTGGGACAATTAGTTGCTTGGATTTTTTTTTTTGGTGGAATCATCTGAAACCCAGCGTTATCTGGTAATTATGTGTCTTCACACTCCCTGGTTGAGGTAGCTTGAGGAGATAGTAGGGGAAAGAGACTAAAGAAAATCGTAGTCCTTTTCACCAGCTGAACTAGGAATACCCATTTATCTGCTTATTGCTGGTGTGTTTCCTGACTTTTTTTTTTTCCTTTCTGAAATGGTAGAGAACAAAAGTGAGGGGTTTTGTTTGACTTATCTTGGCCCTTTACATAGTAGCAGCTATTGCCAGCAGTCTGTTTACCTGCATTTGCAATCATGACAGTGATACAGATTGTGACAGAACTCTCAAATCCTTCACCTCACAGCCATGAGTTCTTAGGAGGACATGGCAGCACGAGCATTTTCAACCAGAGAGAAACTGAAGAAAACGTTTATCAAACTCACATTACAAATTAATAGAAAATTCATCTTCTTCAGGATTTTTGACACTGTGTTATTTCTTAGATCTTGTGGTACACTTTGTAAAGCCTTTTGAAAAAGTGAATAATATGTATTGTGTGTCTTTAATGTATGTCTGACATTTTTTCCTGCCTACTTTAGGGTTCTCCATCAGACGTACTTAAGGATGAAAGGGTTCAGTACTGGATTGAGAACTACAGGAATCTTTTAGATGCTTGGAGGTTTTGGCATAAACGTGCAGAATTTGATATCCATAGGAGTAAGCTGGATCCCAGCTCAAAGCCTTTAGCTCAGGTAAATATAAATTTTATATGAAATATGATCAGTCCAGAAAGAAACATGGCATAGTACTTCTGTAAAAAAAAACCTTGCTGGCCATATCTTGGTTTTCATGAGGATTTATGTGCAAAAGAAAGATTTCAACTTAGCCTGCCCTAAAAAAAAGGAGATGTCACTTTTTTTTTTCCCCCCCAAATAACAGGTCTTTCATAAACTTTAACCTATCAACACTTTTATTCTGGGGAAACTGGAAACTCATTTGATTTTTTTTCTCTCACACGCTGAAAAATGAAATCAGAGATGTATCACCCGGCTGAATTCAGTGTCAGGGTGAGACTGAGTCTGAAACCATGGAACTAGTTCAAATAGCTTCTGTTTTAATTGAAAAAACTCAAAGCTGTTTTGAAGCCCTTGAACCTGAAACTGAAGTGAACAGCAGCAACTTTCATTATCAGTTCTGAACATACACTGACCCAAAAACCAGCGCCCTGCCCAAGTGCTATCTTCTTAACATCTGGTGGTAGTTTCATGGTCTTACCATGGCACCTTTTACTTTCTCATATATGCTAAATATGTTCATTATGAGCTCTAGGACCTGAGTTTCTGAGGAAAGCTGGTTTTGAATTCATTTATCAGTCACAGCTATTTAAGCAGAGCTGTTCCAAGTGGGAGGGAGTTGAGTTTACTGCTCCTTCCTTATGTTGTTAACATAAATAGCCATAATGAATTTAAAATATGTGCTCCTTGGTATCAAGTCACAACTTGTGACGTGAGGGATGCAGATAAATAATATTAGGATAATCCTTATGTTGAGGATTGTAGTGTGAGTCATCTGACTATAAGGAGGGAGAGACCAGACTTTATATAGTAAGTAGAATAAACCTCATTTCTTCTGTTACTGGAGATACAGCTTTTATTATCTTAAATAATATCTTTTGAAGTTTTAATAATTGTGCATGTTTTTATGTGCTTTTGAAGTTAGTGAGCATCATTAAGGCCTACTTCTCAGGGCTGTGTGCCTCTGTAAGCCAAGATGTTAAGAACTCCTTCACAAGTAGGCTTGGCTTTCCAGGGCACTCTTGAATATCTGGTAAATAAATGTTAATTAGCTTGAATGGATTCACTCACAGGTGTAGCAAAAGTGGAACCAAGCCAAAAAATTAATGGGTGTTTGTTCTCTTTAGGTGTTTGTGAGTTGCAATTTCTGTGGAAAATCAATCTCTTACAGCTGTTCAGCTATTCCTCATCAGGGGCGAGGTTTTAGCCAATATGGAGTCAGTGGTTCACCAACCAAGTCAAAAGTTACCAGCTGTCCTGGCTGCCGTAAGCCCCTTCCCCGCTGTGCACTTTGCTTGATAAATATGGGAACACCAGTTTCGAGCTGTCCAGGTATGACACAGTGGGTTTTAGTGATTCAGCTGGAGTACTAGTTAGAGGCCAAATCAGCAATTCCTACTGAAAGATCTTCTGTTGCACTTATTTTTTTCTATTTGTGCTTATACTGTAAATATTCATACTCATAATTTTGAAGGGAGAAGGATCATAATTGAGAACTTGCTTACATCCCATCTGATTTTGTGATGAAACCTTTGTTTCAATTCTTAAGGGTCAGACAGTATGTATAGTTACTTGGTTCTGGCAGTTTTCCATGAGATTGTCAGTCAAATTCCATGGTTAGACTGATGGAAAGATCCAAGTATTGCGGGGATCAGTATTGTGAGCTTTGCGACTGAAAGAAATGGGATTGTGTTTTCTTGAGATGAATTGTAGGCATGCTGCACAAATCCTTGAACGTAAATGAATTAATTTTTAGCTGGAACAGGAAGAAGGGTGTGGTGTACTTTCTGTTACTAAGTATGAAAGAAAGCATGAGTCATGCTGTCACAGCTAAGAGGTATTATGACTAGAATCCTTTGGTTCTAAATGCCTTTGGCTTGGCATTATAATGTCTAAATGAAAAGGATTTTGACCATATGTTTAAATCAGTCTTATTACAGAGCCATGAGCTGCTATGCAATTGTCAGATTTATTTACCTCTTCTCATTCTTTCACTGATATTTGTAATGACTTCTATATTGTACTTGCTCCAATTCATAACTTAGATTTTGTTGACTTTTTTCTTTTCTAAAGCCGATGATTTCAGGCCCATAACTTACTGGAAAATAAATCAGTAAGTCATAAATCACCATTGAAGGAGATTCTGTCTGTAAAACTTGTTTATAGGCAAGTTCAGCATATTGATAAAATGTGAAGCAACAGCTTAGTCTAAGTCTTTTTTGGCATTCTGCCAGGTCTTAATATTTTTACTGACTTCCATTTTAAAATCAGGAAGCTTTTTCACATAATGTTCTTAAATTTCAAAATTATTTTAATGGTGTTGCTGGGACTGAAATATAAATGAAGTGTAATGATTGACAGCCATATTTGTGGGGATGGGTTTGCTTCTGGACAGGAGGATCCAAATCAGATGAAAAAGTGGATCTTAGCAAAGACAAGAAGTTAGCCCAGTTCAACAACTGGTTTACTTGGTGTCACAACTGTAGGCATGGTGGACATGCTGGTCATATGCTCAGCTGGTTCAGGTAAGTTGATATTAAAATTTTATTATTTCACATGTGTGTTCTGCACTGAGTAGAACATGTTTCCTTCCCTGTATCTATCATTATAAAGTTTAAATAATAAAACTGATCTATGATACTGAGCTTTTCTGAAATATATGCCTCTGCACATAGTTAAATGTATAATTGAAAAATTATTTTATGTGTTTTTTCTTTTTTTGGCTGTTGCTATTTAGGGACCATACTGAGTGCCCAGTTTCTGCCTGCTCTTGTAAGTGTATGCAGCTGGATACAACAGGGAATCTTGTTCCAGCAGAGACTGTCCAGGCATAAATAGTGTTAGAAAATGTGTGGCTCTCTAATGGATGTCCATCACAGTCCAAGCAGATATTTCAGACAAAGGTAATTTGTGACTTGCTGTGAAAACATAAATTGCAATCAAAGTAGTAAAATGATGTGTGTATGACTGTGCTTGGTAGAAACAGGTATTCCTGAAGTGAGCCTCTAGGTACAGTGCGTGGCCTTTTTTCAGAGGACTGGAGAAGAGCACTCCTGGAATTGTGGACTCTCTGGATTTGTTAAAATCCAAAGAAGACCTTTATTTAAAAAGTTTTCAGGATAATGCTGATTGGTTCCAAAGATGAGTTTATATGCTGTGAAAGCAGACCTTCAAAATAAACACTTGAAAAGAAGATGGCAAAGTGATGCTGTGAATTCCTGTTCATTGTTTGATGACTCTGTTGTATGCAAATGATCATTTGTTTCCTTGTAAGTTTATTCAAAGTGCCACTGCTAAATGTCTTCTAAAGATTTTTATTTTAAAGAAAAGTCCGTTTCTTTCTTTGTTCCCAGGTTTTGTTGATAGTAAAGCAGTGTCTGCAATTCAAGTCCTTACTTCACTAGGCTACATATCTAGCTGATGCAAATTTTAATGCTAAAGAGTTTGGGGGTTTTCTCGCCTAGCCATGACTCTATCCTAGAAGAGAGTTCCCCAAGAAGTCATGTGACTGTTTCAGTGCAGAGTGCAGGTAAACTAGAGGGGTTGTATCTGATAAATTTTTAACTTAGTACTGTGAAGATCTGGATTCTCAACGACTGGAGAGTTGTAAATATGTAAGTTTTAAACTACGTGCAGAGCTTTGACTACAAAAATGTTTGAAGACTTTGAGATACTCAGCATTTCCCTGTACTTTTGAAATATACTGGGAGGTGTGGAATCAACATGTATAAATCCTGCTTCTGGTCACTAGTGGACACCCACCTGCTCTCAATTTTCAGAAATTGATCAGAGTATTTCTAGATGTGTTACCAGCTGGAATTAAGATTATTTATTAACTTGAGAGAGCGCCAATGATAGTTTGCTAATACTGTGCTAGGAGCTAATTGGTATTGTTGTCCTTGACTGCAGGCAACAAAATTCACAGAAATTAGGGAAAAAACCAAACCTGTTTTAAGGTATGTGATAATAACATCAGTTTACTTGGTGTGTGTTTATTTACAGTATGAGTTGCTCAACACTTGTGTGCTATGAAATACTAAATGGAATGCTAGCAATAAACTGGTACTGTTTCCAGGACTGTGAAAACTGGTGTTTTAAAGAGAATATATTGTAATATACCACTAGTTCTATGTGCTGTAGTGTAGTTTCAAGAAGATAAAATGTGGAAATGTTTTCAGTGGATGTACAAGATTACATTCAGGACTTTCTGTGTTATCATTAATGTTGTAATACATCTGCTGCATTTATTTTGATCTAAAATGGGCAAAGATCATCTTTTAAGTTAAAAATCTAAGAGGTACTTGGTATTTCTAGGCATGGGAGAGCAGTTCCTTTTTTTTTTCTTTTTCAAATATTTATTTCTCTTTCTAGTAATTTTGCACACTTCACATTGCTGTTGAAGAGCTCTTCAAAATGTTCTCCATTTGTAAGTGTATACTGGGGCTTACTGTATGATCCCCTATTTATATAAATACAGGCAATAAAGGTTTTGGTTTATGTAAATGAGGATTGGTAAGTGTCAAGTGTTTGATTTTTATTCTTATGTAGTAACATTTAGTAAATTTTCCTGATAATTTCCATGTTGAGGTGAATGCAACTACCAACATAGAGTGTCTTGTTTTTCTGATGTAAAGAAAATTCATCTATAACATTTTCACCTCGACTATAACTGTGTCAAACTATCACTAAGTTAAATTACATGCTCACTTTAATACTCTTACCTTTGCAATGTTTTGGATTATGAATATACATATTCTGGCCCTATAAGTTCTGGCTGTTGCAATTAGTAATCAGGCTTTCAGGTCAGTAGTTACACTATTTGCAAAATTTACAAAGCAAGAGCTGTATGATTTTTATTTACCATATCTTTTTTTCCTTCTTTTCTTTTTAAATTAATAAAACTGTCATTTTTGGGGTGATTTCTTGTTTTCTAACCAAAAGTATAGCTACACCCATTTTATTAGCTGCAGTTATTTTTTTTTTTTTACTATTGCCTGGTAAATCTCAGCTCAACTCTGCTGAAGGTCTCCTTGCATGCTACAATGTTTTGATCCTGTGGCTCATGCTGATTACATTTCATTGTTGTCATTTCCTTAGATGCTCCAGCCTTGCAGCTGTTCCCTAATTAAGCACAAGCACTTCATTGTCACCACACACAGGCTCCTTGCTCATGAGTACTACACGAGTTGTGCTGTGCACAAGTCCATGCCCAAGCCAGGACAGCAGAGCAGGCAGGCAGGGTCAGCCAAGAGCCCAACAAAAAGGTACCCAATCTCAAAAGTCAGTCATGAGTCTAGTGGGAACAGTCCTGTTCTGAATAGCATGCCCCAGTGACAGCATTTACTTCATATGCCCTTTCTCCTCTCCCAGGTTCCCACCATTCACCAGCCTCCTGTCCTCCCAAAGAAGCCACCAGTTCCTCTTCATGTGTTTCATTAGTGGCTTTGGTGCCATCCCTCTCTGGTGTTTATGATTCAGTTGCCCTGGTGCCTCCCCTTTGGTCAGTGTACCATGAAGCCCCTACTTCCCATTTCATTATCTGTGAGGTCTAGGAGTTTCTCACCTTTTGCTGTGTGTGGTGCCTGGGTCCTGCTAACCATCAGGCCTAGCAGCAGGCCCCTGGTTGTGTCTTTCCCTTGGTATCTGTAATGGCTGGCAGTTTTCTGTGTGGTAAAGTGGGAAATGATGCTGATAAATGCATATATGACCTGAGCACTACTCTAATACCAAGAATGTTTTACAGTTCCTTGCATTGCTGTTCATTTGTACAGCCACATATCCAGGGTAGGCCATTTATTCACACAGCCTGATAGTCTGCAGAGAAGCAGACTTATGAAAAGTGTGTAAGGGAAATTTTTACTTGTGTACAGCTTGCCCAGCCACCTTTCACTGCTGCAGGACTGCATGAACAAGAAGAGTTTTGACTGACAAAAGAGAAACCAGCATTTCTCACATAGTGTATTCAAAGTTTCCCTCACAAGGCCTCACACTCCAGGCTGGTCTCTGAAGTGCTAAAGCCATCTAGTGGCAGGCTGCTCCACTGGGCATGGGTGGTCTGGGTAACTACGTAACATTTTACAAAGTATATGTACACACACAAAATACCAAGTTTCTAAAGCAAAATAGAACAAAACAGTTTTAAGAGCTAGGAAAACATGCATGCAGTTATTAAAAATTACATTTGATTCTACTGAGCACTTAAATAGAGTTGTGATAGAGCATGGACCATTGTGCTACATGGACCTTGTGTTCCATTTACTGTACAAGACTGCTTCCTACTTCAGAAGACATCCTTCCCAGTGAGAGTAACTGTCACTATCTGTCTTCTAGGTGGGGAGGGAGAAAAAAATGGATCCTCCGTTAACTTGATCATCCCTCCAGTTTGAGTGAGTTCAAAGTGTCAGTTTTTGAAACATACTCCTTGACTGAAGAAAAGAGATGTCTATAAATAAGCACAAAGCTAGCAGTCTTACTAAGACACTAAATCCAACTACTGAACCTAAAACCTGTTTGTACAAAAGTTTGATGAACATGGTTAGTTTACTTAAACTACTTTGAAATACTTTATTAATTCCCAGAGACTATTTCCAAAGTTCAGTTGTACTTTATCACTTGAGTGTTACCTCAGGTGATGCAAAAATTTTGCTAAATGTTCTAAGTAGCCTGGATAGTAACAAAACTGGGGACTGTTGGAAGTTCCTATGGTTAGTCAGCATGACAAGCTGGCTGAATCCTGGTACTGCTGCTTAGATTTCAACCAAGACATGAAGGCTGTGATGGGACTTCAACTGTGCTTGAAGTCCCCAAGCCTAATTAGACATCTTCCAAGTCTTTAATATCAGTGCAAAGGCAAGAACCTTGTATTCCACTTTGTTAAATTTAACTGTGTCAGGTAAAATAGAACAGTCGCCACATATCACTGAAAATAGCACTCTAGCATTTAATGCTGACAAGAATGGTTAAATGCAGGGAATCTTTTTTATTGGAGATGATACCATTTTCAAGATACAAAATACCCCCCATTCAATAAATTTATATCAAAGCAAATCAAAAATCTTTATATTGAAACCCCACCAATTTTTTTCTATACAAGTTTCCTGTAAGGTATCATAGAACCTCTACCTACTAGAAAAGAATGCTTACAAAATTTCAGCTTCTGACAAGTCTGATCTTGCGAAAGAACACTCCTCACAGATGCAAAAGGGTTAAATATATACAGTGAGACATTCGCATTTGTTCTCCTTGATGAATAAATACATTTTCAAAGAAAATTCTCTTCATAGGCAATACTTAGCACATGTAACAGTGTCTTTTCTGTATATTTGTTGAAAATAAATGCAACTGTTACCATGTTGTCAGACAAGAAACCACAGGACTGCTGTCCCCTCTGAAGCTCTAAATATATGCTAGTAAAAATCAAGTGTTCATCCCGTACCAAATGGGAAGTATTCGGGGAATTCATGAATAATTTTTAGTGCTTCATTGTAGAGTTCCAGATCTGAAAAAGGGCAAAGGAAATGGTTATAATGTATAAGCTAAATTCCCCACAAGTCACTGACAGCATTCAAGTACTGCATATTTTAAAGCAGTACTGTTGAGAGATCCCAGTCTCCCTCAAGCTCCCATTTTCTCATGGCATGAACATGCAGGAACATTGCTTGTTTTCTGGAGAGTTACTTTTAGGCCTGCTAGCTGCACAACCACAAAAGGTTTGGGGCAAGGTGAGAACCACGTGGTCAGGAGTGGGAGAACAATTAGCCCACAGCAATCATCTAGACTGGCTCCAGCATTGAGTCACTGCCTACAGTTTAACCATAAACCACTATATTTGGTACAGAACTTTTCTCATGACACTTTTCTTTTCTACACTCTGCTCCTTATCTGGCAGCTTGAAGAAAAATCTTGTCTGTAAAAAAAGGTAACTAGGCTTTCCCTTCTCATTTACTGAAGACAAGTTCAGAACTCAAAATGAATTTGCCATAACATATATTGTTACTTACCAAATGAACTTTTATCTTCTCTGAACTGGACATAGGATGCACACATGATGGTTGCCTGATTTGTTACTCTTCCCACCACTTCAAGAACTCCTGAAATCTCCTCCTCCAGCTAGAAAACACACCAAAGATGAAATTACTAACAGTAAGTTAGCTGCTGTCTTTACTGCACAGCTGGGAACTCTCCACAACTGATGGTTTCATGACAGATTCTTTTCCACATCAAACAACACAGTACTACTGTCCTGTCACGTTCCCCCCAAAAAAACCACTTAGAGATTTACAGATTTTGTAATAGCCAATTCAATACCNAAAAAAAAAAAAAAGACATCCAAGGAATGATACTGGTTCATAAGTATATAAAACTGTGTCATTTAATCACTGAACAGAGACTAATCTAGGACACAGGGAGAAAATCCTGATTTTAATGCACTGCATTCAAACCTGTGTCAATTATAGAACTTTGTAAGAGTTAAGAAGGTACCACACATTCCAGAAAGGAGTTCCAGTGTTCCACATTCAGGAGGTATATCTGGAAATCATTTCTTAAGTAATCTGTCAGTAAGTGTTCAGAATACAAAATTGTCACTAATAAGCCTTTGGTGGAACAATGGAAAAAAAGGCTAAAAATTATATCTTATGCCAAAATAACACAGCTTGAAGGTTTTGTTTTCTAAGATAAAAATTTTAACAGTGCAGTACTATTTTGGTAATGGTCTTCCAATATTTAAGTCTCATTTTTACTTTCAATTAAATCTTCTGGAATAATTCCCTCCCCATAATTTTGGGGTCCTCTTTTGAAAGAGAGAACGACACATGCACAGTGGAATATACTGAAAGGGAAAAAAGTTAGAAAGCATGTTGATTAGCAAATCGTTTAGTTTCCCCACTGACATCAAGTGAATTGTAGAGATGACTCAAAAGAGAATGCCAAAATGTTACTCCTTCAGTGGTAGGTGATAACAAAGGAAGCAGTATTTTTGTTCAGTAGTTCTAATTATATGTTATACCCATTGCATTCATTGTTTGGGTTTTTTTCAAGAAAGAATGCTTTAAGCTAACTATGGAGTTTACTGAAACGCTATGACAAGCATTCTAAGAGGATGCAGCAATATTAACGTAAAAAACTCTTGGAAACACCACGTTCTTTTTGATTATAGAAGCAATAAAAAAATTGGAGGAAAGACTAAAATTAAAATAAAGCTAATAAACGTAGTGGAATATATTAGACTGTGAACAACTAATACAGTAAGACAAAATAGCCAGACAGGTATGTGTCTTGACAAGGAATGAGTTCTGTCTCTTAACACCAGCTGAAAACTAAAGACCAAGGCAGCTCATGGGTGAAAAGACTACAGGTTATCTGAAAGATGCAAGAAGGAAAGGCAATGAAATATAGGTGGAAAAACTCCAAACATGCAAGGCATGTACAGGTTTCAGAAGAGACATAACCTCCGGAATCCACAAGAGGCCACATCAAGGATTTTCAAAGCATTTCTTAACTTACAGGCTCGCTCAGCTCCACAGTCGTATTCTTTCCGACTCCATCCGTAAGCACGACAAGCTTCCCGCTAGGATGAATCTACAAAAGAACACTTAGGTCTAGAAAAGACATCAGGCCTGTGCGCTCCAAAGGCGCCTGGAAGCGCCACAGCTTTGGCCGCCTCAGCCAGTTCTTTCCCGCAAGTATCCGCCTCCGCCTCCCGCCCTGCTCCCAGGCCGCCGGGAGCTGCCGAGCAGCCCCAGGGACGGCGCCAGCCTCTCCCCACAGAGCTCCGGGGCAGCCCCATCCCCGCTGCCAGGCCCCGCCGAGCGCCCCGCGGACCTTCTCGACGCGCCCCACGAAGCAGACGGGCTGCCCGATGTGCTGCGCCAGCTGCCCCGTGGCGATGCGCGGCCGCGGCACCTCGTGGATGTCACCCATCGCCGGAGCCGCTTCCCGCCTTCCGCCGAGGGAGGGACGGCGGCCCCGGGAACGGGGCGGTCGGGGCGGGACTTCCCCTCCGCCCGAGGCGACCCGGAAGCGGAGGCGGAGGTCGGTGAGAGCGGCGGCGGCGGGAGGGTGGGTGATGGAGGGGCGGCTGTTGATGCCGCCGCGGCGGGGAGGGCGGCGGGGCCGAGCCCCGGGGAGGCCAGGGAAGCCGGCCGTCAGCTTATCCTGTCATTTAATCCTTTAAAATTGTCCCATATTTCCCCTCCCCGGCGTTTTCCCTCTCCCTTCAGATACTGGTTCCTCTCAGGTGTAACTTGGCAGCGTGCCCTGGCAACCGGGAGGGCAAGAGGCGTCCTGGGGTGCGTCAAGCGCAGTGCAAACAGAGGTGGTTATCCCGCTGTTGTCAGCGCTGGTGTGGCCTCACCTGGAATATTGTGTAGTTTTGGGCTCTGCAGCTACATTCAGAGGAGGGAGTCAAAGCTGGTGAAGGCAGTGTCCTGTGAGAAACAGCTGAGGACTTCGGGTTTGCCTGGTTTGGAGAAAAGGAGGCTGAGGGTTGTCCTCATCCACTACGGCTTCCTGAGTAGGTGAAGGGGAGATGAGATGCTGATCTCCCAGGTATTCAGTGGATATCCCAGGGTACATGGGAATGATTCAGAGCTGCACCAGAAGAGGTTTAGACTGAACATTTCATTTCTGAGAGGGTAGTCAAACACTGGAACAGGCTTTCTAGAGAGGTAGAAGCCCCAAGCCTGTCAGTGTTTAAGAGTCATTTGGATAATGCCTTTAATAATAGGCTTTAGTTTCTGATCCTCCCTGAAGTGGTCAGGCAGTTGGACCAGATGATCACTGTAGATTCTTTCCATTGTAGATTCTTTCTGAGCTGTTCTATTAATTTTATTTCATTTCATTTCATTGTTGAAATTGAGCTGGTTCTCAATCTCCAGGTGTAGAACAACTGATGGATGTAAGACAGATGCACTTGCTGTACATGTTGTCTTTTTCCGTGTATTTTCCCAATCGATCCTTGGCATGGAGAGGTTCCTCCCAATTGCTCTTGTGGCAAAGGCGACTCACATATCCCAATCTGCATTTGACGTGGTGTTGCCAGCAGGTCAAGGGAGCTGCAGCTTCCCCTCTGCTATGCACTGGTGGGGCTCCTGCAGTGCTGGGTGAGAGGGCACACATGGACATACTGGTGAGAGGCCAAAAAAGGATCACAGCAATGATTATGGGGCTGGACCATCTTATATATGAGGAAAGAGTGAGAGAGCTGCAACTGTTTAGCCTAGAGAAGAGAAGGGTCAGAGCACTCCTATTAATGAATATAAATACCTGAAGGAAGGGTTCAAAGAGGACAGTCAGGCTCTATTCAGTTGTGCCCAGTGAAAGGAACAGAGGCCAAAGATACAAACTGAAACACAGGAGGTTTCTCAGGGAACATCAGGGAACACTTTTGTCCCCATGAGAGTGGCCAAGCACTGGTTCAGGTTGCCCAGAGAGGTTGTGGGATATCCATCCTTTTGGAGATAGTCAAAAGCCACCTGGATAAGGTCCTGAACAACCAGCTCGAAGGTGGTTCTCCTTAAGCAGGGGGTTGGACAAGGTTGCCTCTGAAGGTCCTTTGCAACTGCGGCCATTCTGGCTGTGATTTCCTTTTCCAAGACTGGTGTTTCAGGAAATACTTGGGAAAATCTATCTCTGCTCTGGCTTAAAAGGGCAATTGCAAAACCACCCATGTGCCGACTGTCTCTTCTGAGCAGCCACAGGCCAGTTCAGCTTGCTGACCAGTACCAAGTGGTTTTTGTTAGTTGGCTGGGGTAGTGCTGTATGGCAGTAGCTTGTGTCGGCTTGCCAAGGTAACAAGCTACTGCCAGAAGCTGTGCAGGACCAGCATGTGACATGGGAGTGCTCTGGAGTTAAATCTTATATGAGATTTAGCTGCTTGTCATCCCCTCAGTGTCACTGTGATATTCGCCTGTTCAGTATTTCATTTGCAAGAGAATATCCTCATTTCTATGGCATATCTTCAGAGATTTGAAAGGAGAGATCTCATCATTGTAGCTGTTGGAGCAAGGTGCAGCAGGCTGCTGCACAGTGGCCCTTCCAGGGCTGAAGAGTTTGAAGGGTCAGCGGCTAGAAAAACATTATACAAGTTTTTACAAATGCGTGTCTGTATCACACTTAGCAGCTGTTGAAGGTTTGCATTCAGAAGAAAAATTTTTTAAGGGAAAACAGTAGGCTTCAGCCTATGGAGTATTGTGTTTCATTAACACCGAGCTTTCTCTTTTTGCATTTCCTGTCTTCAGGGTTTTGAATGTTTACATCAGTTTAAGTGCTGTTATTTCACTCCTGGCTTTGTTTTTGTCACCTGTGCTTTTTTTGTCTGACTTAGTTGTGGCTGAATTTTTATGATTCAGCCTCTTCAAGTGTTTTTATACTATGGTAATTTGGGTTGTATAGTTCTTGTATTTCTGCTTTCCTTAAATTTTACAAAAAACATTAAAAATAAATACTGACATTTTATGTAATACAGAAAAAAAATCTTTGTTAGTGTTACATTATACCTTTTTTTTTTTTAAATTTGGGTTTCATGGGATACTTTCCATCTTCTGTTTTCAAGAAATACAAACTAAAGAACCGTGACTAACATTAATGCCAGAGAACAGAAATTATATGCCTTTTTTTTTTTTCCTTTTTCACATACTAATTTAGACTAGGCCAAAAGCTTTTAAACTGTTCTTTTGGTGTCACAGAGAAATATTTTCAACACACTTATTCTTGACTCTTAAATTGGTTGTTTTCATGATGAGAAGGATTGTACAGGGCTGTAAACAACTTGCTCTTTTTCTGATTGCTGCTTTATTGGTGAATCACAGCAGATGGTAGTATGGAAGTGAGAACTGCTCTGATACTCTCTGTTTTCTTTTTTCCATAGATTGTGGATTTTAAGCTGCTAGATGTGAAATTATTCCGGTTCTTTCTTTAAGGTCAGTTTTGTGTCGTCTTCTGTCCTCATTTCATCATTTATGTAATTACTGGCAATGCCACTGCAATTCTACTTTGCTGTATTACTGGGCATTGTCTCTTCATCTTAGTCTTCATCTTTGGTGTTTTGACATTAAATTACGATTGTTCTCAAGTATTGTGAACATTCAAAAAAGGCTGAAAAGTAATGGTAAATATACTAAGATCTTTGTTGTATGGAAAAATTTTATTGGATTTAACATATTGGTTTGGCTCAAAGGTCGCCCATAGTTCTTGTCAAAGGAGACTGACAAAATGCAGGAGGAATAAATTAACCCCTTTGTGCAGCTCTGTAACTCATCTTTGTCCAGTGCCACGTATGTTCTCAGAGCCTCACAGAAAGACAAAATATTTTTTACAGCCTCACAGAATTGCTGTAGCTCAGAGCTTATTATTTGCTAATGACTGAAGCCATGCCAGAAGCATTATTCTTAACTATCAGCGATTGTGTTCACTTTTTTTTTTTTGTGAGAGAGAAACATGAGGAGGAAGGGAATTGCATATTCCTACCAAGGGAGATTTTTATCTTTAGGCAGTGAATTCAATTTCAGGTCTCCTATAGAAATAAAATTAATCCCATCTGGAAGGGAAAAGTGCTGTGTTATATAGGAGAAATGACTGCAGGAATGTGGTACTATCTCTGAATGGTGGGTGTATTTTCTGTAATTTTGTGCTGACAGCTTTAAAAAAACCCCACAACGAAGTGCTTTTTTTCTCAAGTCTGTGTGACCATACATCCAGGTCCCAAAACTTCAAATTTAATTTTTACTTTGAAATGGAACTTGTATGAAACTGGTTGTTCTGAGCTTTCATTACCTGAAACCTCATCTTATCTACAAGTAGTAAACTGCAGCATGATTCTGCAAGTGCTTAAACTGTGTCCTTATCTTCAAGAGCACGAGTGTTTCCATTCAGCTCTCTGTTTCTTTGTTGGATAGGGGCTTTGTTCTGTTTTTAACATGTGATTCAAGAAATTTAGTGGTTGCATTTCCCGTTGCTGGGGAGATTTATGTTTACTTTTGAAGTAGCACAGTTGATAGGATTCTTAAAAGAGCATCACAAATGTATTGCCTGTCTACAGTCTTTCCCTTACCCATGCTATACTGTATGTTGTCTATTTTTTGTTTCTGTGCCCCCCCCCGTTTTTTTTAGTGATCCTTTGTTTTTAGTTTATACTTAATAGTGTGTTCAAAAAAGCTACCAAAATTCTGAAAGTAGCAGTTGTTGAACTCTTCCTTCCACATACCTTACAAACATCCGAGATCTGCCAGCACAACTTTTGTTTCTAAGAGGTTCCTAGAGAAGGAAACACTAAACATGTTAGTCTTTTTAATATGTGTTTTTCATACTGCCTCCCCACATTCACAGTCACAAAATACAGCAGGTACTATTTTCTTAGGGCTGGGCTGGTGATTTTAACACCATGAGGACTTGAGGCTTGAGCTTAGGATGTACTTTTGTTAATTTTGTTTGGTTTTCTACTTCAAGCAAACCTATATGTGGGTTTTGATTTTGATTTGGTTCGGTTTTGGTTTTTTGTTTTGTTTTCTTTTAGAGAAATACTGCTGGCAGTGGAATTAAGCTACTTCAAAAATGGAAAATTCCAAAATAAAGATCAACACTTATGTATGTGGATAAGATTAATTCTGTGGGTTTTAGAAAAATATGGGATGCTGTCAACAAAAGTAAAAAATCTAGTATGTGAAAGTGCTTGTAACATTAATTTAGCTAGATCAAATTGTCCTGACTGCTAATTTACTCTGAATTTAAATGTCTATTGTCTTTTAAGCAGTGAAGTTTAGGTATGTTAACTATGCAGGATTTAGAAGACTAAAAGTGCATGGTTCCTTATACAGGTCTTTTGTGCCATGCATATACTGATTAAGATGCTTTTCTTTGTGCAAGAAAGAAGGGGGACATTATGTGATGGAGCTGAAAACTGTACAATAATGCAGATCAAAAGAGGAAAAAGTGTGATTGGAGTAACTGCAGCTCTGGCACCTCAAGTGACTGACTGGAATCTGAGCCTTTACCAAAGCTATCTGTAAGATTTTGCACATCAAGTTGATTTTGCTTCTTGTTGTTGCACACTTAGGATGAAGGTAAAATTGCATTTTAAACTGTTCCACAACTGCCTCTCCTTCATACATCATTGGAGCAGAAACCTGACTCTTGAGCATTACAGCACAGGTTTTTACCACTTGAGCTATGGGACTGACAACCCTAATTGGTAGCAGGAGAAGACTTATTCCCTGAGGGCTGAAAAGGGAATATGCTGCTGGCGCCATGTGTTGAGCCTGGGTGTGGGGGGAGGTAAGGAATAAATGAGATAATTAGGAGTTTCTACTGTGTAATCTCCATGGAACTGGAAATATCAGTATTTCTCTTGCTAAGGTAGGAAAACAAGCAAAAAGGAATAAAGTGCTGTTAACCAACATTTTTTAAAAATAACTGTATTCCTGGGATTGGATCACAGAATGGTTTGTTCTGTTCTTGTGTGCATGAATGTAGTTTATTTGGTGGCTAGAAGTTGCACTGTGTCAGCATAAGCAAGCAGTAGCTGGCCAGGCTGTGGGGTATTCAGTGTTCAAGTCTCAGGTATCAGGCCACAGTTTGAATAGTTGCTGCTTTTGCCATGATCTATTTATACACTGTTCCAAGCCAGTACTTCATACAGGACTTTCTGGAGTGTGTGATCACTTGTAACAGCAGAATTTTAGGCAGTTTATTTGAATAGTCCGTACTGAGATGCTACAGGTCCCTGGCCAGGGCAAAAAAAAAGTATTGTATCATGAATATTTGGGTGGGGAATGAAGAATTCCAGCAAATAGTTAATCCAGGATTTTTTTTTAAATCTGCACATTTCACAGTAGCCCTCTTCACTCTTTCCCACATTCTAAAGATTCTTCTTTGTTAAATTTAATGTGAAATAATGTTACTGAAACTTGACCCTGTATACGTCTTTAATTCTTTACCCTGGAGTCCTTTCCTCTGTTGGAGGTGTATATTAGATGTTGTTATTGGTTTGTCAGTCCCTTCTCCTTAACATGTTGATGTCTGCAAAATAAATCAGGATTCTGCTCCTCAAACTCTGCTTCAAAGTTGAAATTATATTATTCCACTTTTCCCAATTTTATATGGGTATTTTAGTAGAGAAGATCTTTGCATGCCTTTATTTAAGCCTTCATCTTTGTGTCCAGGACAGAATGTGTTGCAGCCAGACCACAGGCAGCTACATATGTTGGTATCCAGGGGTCCAAATTCAGCCTTAGAGGGACCCTCATGGGTCCCTTCATGTGTTTTTAGTATGACTTTGTCCTATTTTATCTACTCAGAATTGCTTCTATGTAATCTTCCATTCTGAGAGAGAGAGAATAGTGATAATTTTCTTTTGCAGTCCATGTTTTTATCTTAGTTGTTTCCTTGTTTTGTTTTAGTGATGGAGTTCTTAGCTACCTTGGAAGATTCTTTCAATGAATTACTGTTGCAAAAAATTTGCTACAGATGATTTTGCTGCTTTTTCTTTTAAGGCAATAATTGGTAACTGTTAATCAAATATACTCACTTGTTAGGCTGTCTTTAACATTGCAAACTGGGAAACTGAAAATAGTTACCGCAGTCTTTGAAGAGAAAGCTTGTCTAGTAACAATACAAAGTAGCAGAAAAATATGAAAACATGCTGGATAAATGCTGAAAGGCGTTTCCATCTTTAATTTTCATTGAGAAAAGTTGAAGTTTTGTTCGTTTGTTGGGTTTGTTGTTGTTTTATGATTTTTGTTTTGTTGGTTTTTTTATGATTCCACTCCATTTATAACTTTGTTTAAAAGCCTTTTGTACTTTACTCTCCTCTTGCCTGTTGCAGTAATTTGCTACATTAGATGGTAATGTCTGACACACAAATGCCTGATACTTCATATTGGGTCATAAAGACAAAGTATGTGGCTTTACTACATACCTAGTATGTCTGTTATGTGAACTTATTGTAAGTTCTGTTATCATATGTTTACTTAACGTGTTTTGTCTTCATTTTAGCTAGCACCTTAGAAGACAAAAAGAACCCAAAGAAACTATGTTCAGCTTCTTCCGAAAAAGTCAAGATTCAAAGAAGGTTACAGCGCCAGAGAGAGAAGCAGATGGATTTGTTATTGTGGGTAAGTGGTGCTTCTCTACAAAGGGATTCTTTCATCTTTGAAATTTTGATCCTGAAGTTTGTTTGAGATGCTTAGATTAAGTGAAATGTTAAGAGAAGCCATGATAAAAATTGTTCAGTATTCTTACTTGTCCTGACAAAGTTAATTTTCCTAGACTGCTCATTTGGACTAAATAGGTGAAGTTTTATTTACATAGGTGTGAACTCATATTCAGGAGCACAGAAAATGTAGTTTCTTGTTTTTCTTTCATGCTCTGAGTGGGGAGAAGTTACATCCTTACAAAACAGTAAAGGTCAAAGTTTAGGCTTCTAGCTTTATGATTGGAGTCATGGGAAGGGAATATCTTACAGCAGTTGTTAAGGGACTGGCTTTCATTCAGGTTCCTTCCTTTTCATTTTACCTCCAGACTTTTTATATTCTAAGCCAAGAAGTGCCTGTGCATTTCTGGTCATGGTGAATGTAGATGCTCTGTCTCAGAACCTGACTCTTAGCTTGATAAAAATTAAGCAGTTTAGAGTTTTCAAAGTCTTCTTGTTATTCAAAAACTAATGTGAAGTATAAACACATGTGTGAATTGGCTCAATTTGGAGCTTTGATCAAACTCTTTTACAGTTTTGCACGTTGGCTTAAGTGTGCAAAAGAGAAAAAAATTATTGCTGTTATGCTGAAACTGATCCTTTTCTTTTTTCCCTTTTGACAATTTGTTTTCCTCCTTGTGAATTGGTTATCAATATTCAGCTTCTGCTGCTCTGATTTACTGATTTGTTCGTATCAGGAATCTTACCGTGTTTTTCCATTTAAGTGTTACTTCTTCTTGAGCATTTTCAACTCACAAAAACCTCTAGAGTATCGAAGTCTAATAGTATGAGAGGCTACTGGAACCCTTTCTGAGAACTTAGATTTTTGGCAAAAGTTCTCCATTAAAACAAATCTGTTTCACATCTGTGTCTGTGTTGTCATGCTTAATGGCTGCCTTCCACTAGATTTTGTTCACCTGCAGCAGTTTTGATGGCTACATGAAGTCACTCCAGCATTTGCACTGTGGAAGGGTCAAAGGAGACATCATCATTCCCAAAAAGTCTGGAGACCATTTAGCATTTCAGTTGCTGTAATAGGTAGAATTCTGCACCCAAATGTCCCACAGTTGCTGGTCCTGATTTTGCATTCAATTTAGCTTCATTCCTTTTCCCTGAAAGGCTGTCAGAGACTATTTAAACTTTGGTCATATAAATTCACATAAAATAACCTGTTAAATATAAACTTAAGAATGATCCATTTTATTTGAGTCTTCTCTTTTTTTAATTTATTATTATTATTTTGCTCAGACAGAAGTTAATTTAGCTGTCTGCAATGAAATGGACTGGCACTGGGCAGAAGAGCTGCCATCAGCCTTGTCAGTGAAGCATATCACTGTCTTGCAAGACAAATGTAGTTGCAAAATTATGGGTCAGGACTTAAGTAGATATTTATCTGGAAGGGGTGTTTTTGTCTAGGAATAGTGTCAGTGGAAAGAAAAAACCCAAACCACAATGCTTAGCCATTCTGTTAGGTATTATTTTTGTTACTTAGATGGAGTGTTCTGAAGCTTTTCTAAACGGGTGTAAAATATTCTGGAAATCCAATAGTAAATATCTTTAACACATCTCAGTAGCAGATTTCTAGGAGCATTAGTGTGAATACTGCTGTAGGCAGTGAACACTCTTGGAGGGAGAGAGAATTTAATTTCTTGCATTTTAAGTTGGTTCTTAAACCCAGTCTTTCATTCAGAGCATGAACAAAAAGCCTAATTCTCCAGTATTCTGTGGACATGGGAGGAATCTTTTTGTGTGGGTTGATATTTGAAAAAGCGAGAAGAAAATTCAATGCTTTACTGAGAAAGCTCCATCACAGCTATTGCCTTGGCAAATCCTGAGGATGATTTTCTTCTTTTCTTTTTGAAACTTCTCCAACTCTTGTTATAAATTGCTGTATTTGAAATCTGCCTTTCCTTGTAAAGTATCAATGCATTTGGGAATTCAATGTCTGACTAGAAAGGTGACTCATAAAAACAGCAGAATCAACAAAACCAACTTTGCAGCGTAGCAGCTGAAAAAAATTCTCTATTTTAGCTTTTGGGGTAAATATTGCATGTGTGGGAGTCAAGCAAAAATAATTTGTAATTCCCTCTCTACAAAATAAAAATAAAATATAATTTCCTACCAGAGACGAAAACATTTTTATGTCTAACTACTAGTTCACTTATTTTCTGGATACTGGTCATCTCATCTCTTCATGAAGATGTAAAAATGGTGCTTGTTATGTAACAAGCAGAACTATAATTCTGAAAAGGGAAAAGAGGCTTATGAAATAGGCATAACGCCTGCAGTTGGTTTTGATGAGTGAATCAAAGGCAGAAACATGGAAAAATGTTTCAGAGGCTTTCCTGATCATCACAAATTGTTTTTAATATTAACATTCTGAAAGCTAGAATTAAGAAAACAAGTACTTTTCAGTTAGCTTAGGAATCTTGGAGAGTAGTAGTTCTTTAGGAATTTCTCGTATTTTGTGGCTTTTGTAATATAAAATAAATTTCAACCTACCATTCATTCCTACTGTTGCTAGCCGTAGAGAAAAATACAGGTTTAATGCTAGCATTTTGGTCTGCCACACAGCTAAAAGTCTCCCATCAGTCTCAAAGATCCAAGTGTCTTGTAGTCCTAATCTCAGTCTAAGATCAGGAGTTGACAAACTATGACAGCAATGCTGCTTCCCTTGTGTGTTTGGCAGGACATTCAGAAACTCTGCAAAATCCCCATGGTGCTGATGGTGCAACTGTGGTGAGTGGTGAGTGTTTTTGCTTGAAGCAACTAAAAGAATCATAGAATGGTTTGAGTTGGAAGGCAGATCATTCAGTCCAACCTGCCTCCGTGGGCATGAACATCTTTCAATAAATCTTGTTGTTCAAAGCTCTGACTTTGGCAGAGCTCTGACAAAGGCAGCCTAACTTTGAACATGACTTTTCTGGGCAGCCTATTCCAGTGTCTCATCACCCTCATCATTAAAAAAATCATATAAATATCTAAAATTAATTAGAATATCATTCTGTACATCCTCTTTCGAAAGGACTGAGAGAAGTTAATTCTGTTTTCAGGTTTAGTTTAAGAGCCTGATGTGCAGGGTCTTGTTTACTTCTCCAGACAAAATTCCAGTAAGCCAGAGTGAGAGAGCAGCAAATGCTGGTGGCTCCACCAGGCAGGTAAGCCTGCAGCTGAGAGAGGGTGCCAAGCGTGCAGGGGCTCGGGCAGAGACCTTGCTGTGGAGCAGGGCAGTCCCACACTCCCTGAACAAGGACACCACAGCTCTGGGGACAGTGACCGGGGGCAGCCGTGACCGTGACTGCCGGACACATGTGCAGGGATTGGGCATATCTGAGGCCAGGCCAGGAAGTCGGGTCAGAGGGTTGAAGTCACCCAGGTTCCCAGGCATCCCTGCAGGGGGCTTTTGGCAAGGACCAAGCAGTGAGGCCTCTCCCACAGCTCTTTGCCTGGCTCTGATGGAAGTGCTCAAGCTGTGTCATGTCTGTGCTAGCCATGGGCACAGAGCCAGAGCCCTGGTGCTGGGAAGGGGCTGCTGAGCCTGGTGGTGTGCTCAGGACTGGACAGCCTGGAGGGTTGTGTTGTCTCTCACTGTTGTGTCTAGAGGCAGCACAGCCCTCTGAGGAACTCTTGATCTGATCCTTTGACTGTGGCTGAGTTCAAGGCTTTGTTTACTTTTCACTTGTGATTTAAAGGGAAATCTGTTGCATGGATTTAAGAGTTGTTGGGATTTGTTTGGTTTTCTCTCAGGTATCTTTTTATGTTGTGTATTGGAATGGAGTAAATGGTTTGGAGGAGCAGCTCCGTTGCAAGTGCTGACAAACCTGATTTTTAAACACATTTAACTTCTGTTTCTTCCCTGAACTTAGAACAGCTTTCTCTTTCATTTTTTTAGATGTAAATTAACATGGGTTTTCAATATTAGCCAATGGCTGTCCTTTCAGAACTCTGCTCTCAACCTCAGGAGCAGACTTCTTAACAAGTGGTAGGGAGTATTGGTACTTATAAGGAGCACTAAAGTGTCACCTAAAGGTTGTTTTCTGAGATTCAGCAATTTTGTTATAAAGTTTTTCAATGAGTAAGTACCTAAGGAAAAGTGAACAGGCACAGGATTCTCATCAGAGTAAGTGACTGTAATAGACACAGGGAGGCTGTGGCCATAAGAAAATTTGGCAGGAATTCTGTACTGAATATACACTTCTGCACTGTGAACCTCCATTCTTCCTACTGTGCTTTCCTAGATCCATCTAGGAAGGCTATCTAGAATTTATGAGCAAATTTTGCATTATTTATTAATATTTATCACTATTGAAATAAGAATGATTTTTGCCTATCAAATTTCCTCTCTATAGAAAATAGTCATAGACATAAGAAATCTCTTCCAAATAAATAGAAGGATCTGTGGTATTAATGAGTCTTGGATTTGTTCAATAAACACTGTTTCAATGATGATGTCTGAAGAGAAGAAACTGCAGAGCAAATGTATTCAGGCTTGCACCAGAAGCTAAAAGTCACAGAAAAGGAGGTGGGAACTACTGTTTTTCATCCTGAGAGATGAAATACAGTAAGACAATTATTTCTTCCTTATTAAAAATATAGAAAAGAACAGGGACTAATACCAGTTGACTAATACAAAATCGGGGAACTTTTTGTGAGAAGTGGAATGTTGTTGATTTCATCATTACAACCTGCTGTGACGAAGTCAGGAACATAATGGGCTGCAAAAAGAATACACAGGGAATCTGATAAATTATGGTGGATGATAGCAGATATTCTTATCTTAAAATTTTGATGGGCAGGTATGACTTTTTTACATTAATCTCAGCGAGGCATTTGAACTTTGGCTTATTTCAAATGAGGTACTTGAACCTTCCTCTGATGTATTCAGTATCTATATTGTTGAGTTAAATCAGTATTATAATTCCTTCTTATGGGATCATCCTCATCTATACGCAGGAGTATCCTCACTCACGTGTGAAACTGTGAAAAGTATGATTTACGTCCAGATGAAAGCTTCCCTTTGTCAACTGCAGTTATATTGCAGAAGAACATCCTTAACAAATGGGAAATTTTCTGTACTGAAGATACAAAAAAGTAAAATAATCAACCCAAGTCAGCCTTTAGTTCTGAAAATCTGGACTGTTTTTCCAAAGAACAATTTTACGTAATCTTGTTCCTCTCCAAATTGCAGTTTCTGTCTTGCCATGAATTTACTCTGAATGCATTTAGTTTTTTGGGGTACTTTGGATAAAGTACATACTTGAATTAAGGGACACCCTCACCATTGCTTAACATGTAAAAAGGCCTTACAATAGGATCCTTACTCTTTCCATATTGATCTTAGTAGAACAGATCTCTACACGTATTTTTAAGAACTCCTTAAATGTTTGCCTTTGAGAGAAATGTATATATGTATAAATTTTCTGAAGTGAATCTGTTATGAAAGGGAAATTTAATATACTGATGCTCCTGAAACAAAGGACTGCCCCCATACTAGTTCATTACTGCAAATCAAATACTTTTCAGCTTTCTTCCCTTTGCATACACACTTCAAAGATTAAATGAATCAAGAGATTTGTAAGATCTTGGTGTTTTTGCTGGTGTTTGTTTTCTAGGAGTTAGTAGTAATGTGTAGTAAGTCCCTGAAAATGTCTACATTGCCTTTTCATTAATATTTAAGGAGCTTTTAGTGGTGCTAGTAAGGAAGGTTGGGCTGCTGCAGTGTTTTAAAATATACTATTACATTAAAGAAATGTACAAGGCATTGTGCCAGTTAGAAAAAAGCAGTGTCTCAATGTCCTTTCATTTTCTGCATCAATGGACTTACATTACCTATTTTTTACAGAACAGGAAGTATTTGTGTAGTTATTTCCAACCTTACAGTTTTTGAATAACCAAGCTACTGTTTTTTTACGGGTTTCAAGGTTAAAATATTTACTACTAACTTTATAGTAATCTGAGATTTGGGGATATCTATTAATATTTTTATCTAAAGAATATTTTATACATATCGGCCTGTGCCGCTACAAGGGAACACTTGATGCACACCAACAAGTCCCAGTTTTTAAAGTAACCTCTTTTCCTGAAGTGCTGCTTTATGGTTTTTATACTTAAAAACCGTGGTAGCTCATCTGGGCATTGAATTTTGCAGCCAGAGTTGATTGAAAAGGGAGGAGGAGGCATTCAGAAGAGAGAGTCCTCTCCTGTTACCGATCCTTAGTTGCATAAGGAGGTGGTGTCTCCATTCAGTGATGAAGTCAAACTAATCCTCTTTGGGACTAATTTTGCACAAAAACAACCTGCAGTTTTCAGTGGTGCCGCTAGATGGGGATTTCCCTCGGATTCAGGGCTCAGAGGGCTTTGCTCTCCCCCTTTCACACACAAAAGTGCAGTAGTAGTAATTATCAGTGCACCATTTGATTAACTGTAGGTTTTCAAGGGATTTATAAAAAGCTTTTTAAAGCCTAATATCAAATCTATAATGACATTCCAACCTAATAAAAACAATGAAGCTTGAAATGTTGACAGCATGTATCTAGATGTTGGCTTGTAATTCGTTCCAAACAGATCTGTTGAGGCCCATGTGGGACCTAAATAACACAAAGAAGTAAATTTGCATATTTTACAGCAGGGGGAAAAAACAGAATGCAAAAAACATGAATAATTAGGAGCACAAGCTTCATGCTATATTAATACTGTTGAAAAGCATGTGTTGATTGTATTCTGAAAGCCAGTAGTGATTTGGTTGAGTGAACTCAGTCAGCATCTCTTATGCAGATTAAAGGATCTGGGTTACAGAACAACTGAAATTCATTGTTTTGCTGTATAAGGAGGTATATTTCTTAAAGGAAATGCTTTTTTCCCCTCTTGGATTCTATACAGCAGAAGGAATCTTTCTCTTTTAATCAAAGAATGTTTTTGTTGACAAATGACTGTGCATTTCTTCGTTTACTTGTACACCTTTAGATTTTAAAAGCAGTTCTCTCAGCCAGAAATCAGATGTTAGTATATTTAGCACTTTAGTATACATGACCTACTTACTTTTCATTCCACTTATTTCTCTTCCTTTTGCTTTCTAAGGCTTGAGTCCCTGGAACATACTCATGATGCTTCCCTGCTTGAATTTATTATTTTTAAATTTGCAGAAAATGCCCTTGTCAAAATATTAGCATGCAGGCTAGTTTTGAATCTGAGTATTGTGAATGGCTGTGTTGGCTTCTGTTGATTGTAACATAAGATGCATAGCATACTTTTTTATGAAAGAAAAAGTAATTTAATTAAAAATGGTAAATAGTAGCAAAAGTGATTTATTGTTTGCTTTGGCTGAATATTGTCTTGGCGCCTTAACTTACAACTGTCTTAAAAAGTTACCTGGTTTTGACCATTCACTCAAGGGAGGAGAAAAGAAAGAAGATGAAGACTTCTTGTTTAACTTGTTTTAATGCTGGCAAGAAAGAATTACGTGCTGCTGTATCAAACAGCTTTATTTTGGGGCTTTAAGAGACAGAAAATGCACAGAACCAAACACTTCCATTCTGTCTATTAAGTACATCTTCTTAATTTGCATAACCAAAGGAAGAAAATGGTAAAATGTAGCAGTCTTTCTAGAAGTTGATGTAATTGTAAGAGGTTAAAGAGGCATCTGGCAAAAGGTTGTTTTGAGGTCACACATGCGTCTGGCAGTTTGCTGCCAGCCCTCTAAGAAAATATTGGTTGGAGTTGCACTCCTGTTTTTCATATTAACTGCCTTCAGACTTGATGTATAATAGTCACTTTCTACAATCCAGGTCTCCAAAGTGCTCCTCAGAGGTTTGGTCCTACTGATTTTAATTTTTGCAAATACTGATGGAAGTAGAATATGCTTAAGTAAGAAAATCCTTTTTTTTATCTTGCTAGAAATTTTTTCTTAGAAAAGATGAAGATGTTTTTGGGACATGACTGGTCTACAGTGATGTGTTTACATAGTTGAGATTGTATTCTTTAACCTTTCTTATAGCAGGGTGATCGCTTTTGTTGTCACCTAACTTCTGACAATTTTGCTCCCATATATAGCTCTCTCTCTAGTAGCAGTGCCATAGTCTATTGGCCTATATAGCATTCCTAAAGCAATTTGAAGTTGAAATATATGAAAAGAAAATACCTATTGTTTATTGTGAAACAGAGTAAAAACAGTAAAATATAGTATAAAAATATGGATTTCCAAATGCTGCTTGTAAACTTTGTTTCCCAGAACATGCTGGTCATTAAATCACTTTTAGAATTAAAAATTTCTTTGCTTTATGATGCAAAGAAAATAGTTCAGGGTATGAGAACATATTTTTAGGCCAAGTCTGATTTGTCTATATACAGTGGACTTACAGCTAGAGCTAACTGAAAAACAGGAGGTGAAAAACGTTTTGCAGAAGCGCAAGCTGATGTTCTGGCAAGTGATAAATTCAGGTTGAGGTCCCTCTTTTAGCAATTTACAGCACAGTTAGATGATAATTTCTTGTAAAGAGACCCCTAGTCATTAGTACATGCAATCACTGCCTGTGTGGTTGGAGTCATTCAGACTTCTACAGATATTAATCAGTGTTAATTTTCTCAGAAGAAAATGTTATGTTGAACTGATTTTACACACACCCCTCACCATCTCCGGCAAATAAATGTTTGTGTACTATTTTTTTTCAGTGGGAGAAGAAAAATTACTTTTCCAAAGATACACTGCCTTGTTTGTTTTTAATTAAATATTATAAAGAGACTCAGGAAGGCTTTGTTCTGTGTTTTACAAGTGCTACAAATCAGTCATGTCATAGGCCTCAAGGTGAAATAGTAATGTAAGTGTAAGCCTTTTCCTTATATTAAAAGGAGAGGTGGCTTGTCACCTTGTCCATAAAGATGTGTTTTTCTTTAGCTGCTCCTTCTTGGTATAGTAGTTGAGTAGATTTCAATCAGGACAAATAAATTAAAGGATACAGGGGATTTATCCATTCAGTTGTAGTTACCCATCTACAATACAGGATATAATCCCAGCCTTAATTCTGTATATTGTTTCTTCAATTTACACATGGTTATTTGCTATAAAAACTGTGTATAGGGCGAAAATTTTAATGGACAGAAAATCATTCAAAAGCTTAAATTGATTTAACTCATAATATTAGTACAGTGTGTTTCTCTTTCTTTCCTCTTCCAAGCAGTTGAGATAAATGTGGGACTTCAAATTCATTCAGCAGATGAACACAGTCTCTTCCTTTCCTGATTGTTTTTGTCAGGGTGTCTAGGTGAAGTTAGGGGAACATGGATTAGGTGGATATGAAAGAAAATAGTTCAGGGTAAGAATACCAAATGTAGAGAATATAAGAAGTACCAAATGTAGAGAAATCTCGCAGTTGGAAGTATTGAGTTGTCAGTGGTGAGGTTCGTTGTCAGTGGTGAGGCTTATTTCTTCTGGTGCTATGGTTTGTTGTGGGTTTTTTGTGTTTTTTGTTGGTTTTTCTTGTTCAGTGTCCCCCAGATTAAATATGAGGTTTTTGAGCATGTAACTGCCATGTGCAATATACATTTTTTTTCAGTTAAATTGAGCAAGCGTCCTTAAAATGATCCAAAGTCACACACAGACCTTTCCTGGTACAAAACAAAGCAAAGCAAAGCAAACCAAACCAAAAAAAATTCTTGCTGTTAGACTGTATCATTTAAAATCTCTTTTTGCTGGTCTGTCTGGACCAGCAGTATACTGCAGTTGTTCAGGATATAAGCTTATGGTTTTCGTACTCCCAGGTGAATAAGGGACAGCAACAATTTTAAACCCGTGAGATTAATTTTTGTCCTTATTTCAGTTAGTATGAAACTTCAGGGTTTTTTGAGACGGATGGAATAGAACCTGATGGCTACTACTTTGCCATTTAATTTTTCAGTGGGAACTTGCCTACGTGATTTCTTCTGAATTACTTCATCCATAGGTCTTGCAGAAGGGCAGGACTAGAGAAGATTTGATTTATAAAAACATTAGAAAAGCTTTTGTAGCAGAGAGTAGCCAATATTATCTTTAAAAGATGGATATTAAATACACATGACAATGCACCTATCATTAGGAGGCAGACTTGTGGAGAGGATTTTTTTTTTAATTGGAATTGTTTGCTTTTACTAACCCACAAGTTATGTCAACACTCTTATAAAAAGATGCACAAAGAGCTTTCATTAGGTGTAAATACTGACTCCAGTTGGGTATAAACTTCAGTTGGATATACCAGCTTTTACGAAAATGTACTTCTACTTTACCACTGAGCAACTTAAAGGTGAGACGCAGTAAAGAACAAATAGTAGTTTTCAACTTATTATAATGTTTTCAAAAAATAGGAAAGAGTGAACTAAGAAGTAGAATTAAGCATCTCTGAAATTTAGTTTACAAAATCTGTTTAGAGCACATTTGCCTAAAATGACCTACTGGAAAAAGCAGAGACCAGCAATAAGCTTGAATTCTCGGTATGCTCTGGACCTGAAGTGTCTGAATCAAAGCACCATACCTCAAGCACATCTGTCCACTTGATTCAAAACCAAAAGCTGAAGTTACAGAATGTTCTTCTTGAAATATGTTCGGTGTGTATTTGTGCTTATTCAAGCATTCATCTGAGAGGCAGGAGACCTCAACTCGAGTTCTGCCGAGGCGTAGTGCTGTCAGATGCGCATCTTCCAGCATCAAAGTCTAAAAGTCCAGTGAGAGGACTCCCAGTGTTCATACTGGCTGCACATGGTTCTACTTCAATAATGCAAGACATAGGAACTTCTCTGATACTGCATGAGTCATTGAACTTCAGTGGTCTGTGACTAAGAAAATGGAAATATTGATCTCTGCTCCCTAGCCCATGTGTGTGGTGGATTTGTGCTTTTTTTATTTCTTAAAATAAAACGACTAAAGCTTTTAAGAAACACAACAGCACAAAGAGACAGAATGTGTTGCCAACTTCTAGGAATCAGGTTCAGACTTGTTCTGATTTGTTTTACTTCTGTCCCAGGCAACCTTTCCTTTTTGGGTGAATCATGTCCAGCTTCAAAAGGAAGGGGAGAAAGGTTCCCAAGCAAATTAAAGTGTAGCTGACAGAGAGAGCTCCCTGTGAGAGCCAGGAGTCTGAATATCGTCAGACTACAGGGACCAGATTTCAGATCCATTGTTTCTTGAGTGGGCTGGTTTAGAGGGCGAGGGTAAAAGCAGGGTCTGCTCTCCTTTTCCCTGGAAATTAAAACAAGGGGAATGTGCTCATTATGCCTGAAACATGCAGGGAAATGTGAGGGGAGACATGAGTTAAGCTGCTTCCCGATCAGATCCAGGACACTGGTGCAGAAGTGACAGCTAATGAATTTAGATTCTTAATGCATTTTGTGGCTTCTAAGACAGCTGCTTTCTCAGATTATTGTTTCAAGTATTCCTTTCTAGGCCTCCTACCAATTGTAATCATGTTGATAGCAAAATATGCATACTGTGTAAAGATAAAGAGTCATGCTTTGTTATAATATGCTTTTCATTTAAAGTGGCATGAACAGCGGTCAAATTCTATATTTGCAAGTCCTGAGAGGATCACTAAAGGAGTATTTAGGAGTATTAAGAAACTTTTAAAACAAAGAAGGTAGCAAAATAATTGAGCATCATAGTGTTAGGTGATATTCAGCTTGTCACAGCCATGAATGCATTCATTAGCTGTCAAAAGCTGATTTTAAAAAGCCTTACTTTGTTGCTGGACAGTGTGTTGCAGGCACAGCTGGTTGGCGGAAGAGGGTGCATTTTGTTTGTGCATATTCCCTCTGCCGGCTGTGTCATCCAGTGGGCAGGGGCTCCTGGCCTTCCCGGGGGGCTGACAGTGCGGGCTGGTAGAAGAAATGGAATCTTGTTCTGTGTTAAATCATAGTACCACAGATAGGCTGAGTTGGAAGAGAGCCTCAAAGATCAAATCCCTGCACAGATTTGCACCGTGTGCCTGAGAGTGTTGTACAAACACTTCTTGAACTCTATAAGCCATGGTGCTGTGACCTCTTCCCTGGGGAACCTGCTTCAGAGCCCAGCCACTCTGTGGGTGAAGAATCTTTGTCTAATATCCAATCTAATCTACCCCTGACAAGTTCAGGCCATTCCTTCCAGTTCTGGCACTGGTCACCCAGAGAAGAGATCAGTATCTGCCCTTTCTTTTCCCCTCACAAGGAAGTTGTAACTGCAGTGAGGTCTCCCCTCAGTCACCTCCAGGCTGAGCTGACCAAGTGACCTCAGGCACTCCCCATATGGCTTCCCCTCAAGGCCCTTCACCATCTTTATTGCCCTCCTTTGGACACTCTCTAACAGTTTAATGTCTTTTTTATATTGTGGCACCCAAAGCTGCACACAATATTCAAGGTGAGGCTGCCCCAGTGCAGAGCAGAGCAGGACAATCCCCTCCCTTGCCCAGCTGATGATGCTGTGCCTGATGTCCCCCAGGACACAGGGGCCCTCCTGCCTGCTAGGGCACTGCTGGCTCATATTTAACTTGCTGTCAGCCAGAACTCCCCTGTCCCTTTCTGTGGCACTGCTTTTCAAACTCTCATTCCCCAGTGTGTCTGTACATCCAAGGTTGCCCCATCCCAGGTGCAGAATCTGACACTTTGCCTTTTTAAATTTCATACAGTTGGTGATTGGTTCTGTAATTTGTTGAGGTCTTTCTGCAGGGCCTCCTTGCCGTAGAGGGGTCAACAACTCCTCCCAGTTTTGTATAATTTGCGAACTTGCTTAATATTCTTTCAGATCTTGTGTCCAAGTCTTTATTAATAAAGATGTTGAAGAGCACAGAGCCAAGGAAGGAGCCTGCAGAACCCCACTGGTGACAGGTCACCAGTCTGATGTCACTCCGTTCACTGTAACCCTTTGTGCCCGACCCCTGAGCCAGCTGCTCACACATTGCATGATGTGTGTTTATCCAGCTTAATGCTGGACATTTTCTCCAGAAGGATCCAATGAGAGGCAGTATTGAAAGCTTTTCTGAAATCCAAAAAGAGTCCATCAACTGGCTTCCCTTGATCAACTAGGTAAAGTAAAACTTTATAGGAAAGAAATAAAACTTCATAGAATGGTAAAAGCTGTACAGCACTTTCTGATTTCAAGATTGATTATAAGGAGGCATTAAGAACTTCGTATTAAGTGTTCTTAAAATTTTATTTCCCTGCATATTGCTTTTTTAAAACCTGTAGCACTCAGTACTGCTGTGGAAGTTGCTTTAAATTTGTTCAGGGCCATAGTCCAATAGTGTTTGTCTTGTCCTTATCCTTATACTCCTGAGCTAATTTGTCTTGCAATGTTTGGGGTTTTTTGCAGTCTTCTGTTTTAAAACAAAAAGTCAAAGCTTTTTATTTTCTTTTTTAAAGACTCCCTTCCCAAATTTATCTTTTACTGGCTGAGCAGTACAGGCTTGTACCTGCTTAATGTCAGCAGGTATCTTTCAGCTGCACATCTTGCATACTGACCTCTGTAACAGATAATCTTGAGCAAGAAATGTTTTCTATTTGATGAATCAGATGTAAATTGAAGGATGTCTGTGTTATTCTTTCGTGTTCTTATTTCAGAAGGTGTTATATCTGTAAGTGGTCTTGTCTACTACTTCCTTTCTCTCTTTTTTCCTACCTTTTCCCTTGGGTCCAGTGAAACTTCTGAATCCTCTGGGTTTATATTTCTTTAAAGTCTTCAGCACATTCCTGGCAGCATAAGCCATCTGTTTGCTTACATTCTGTAGCTAAAGTCAATGAACTTCTTGTGCAGGGAATGAATTATGAAGTTAAGACATTTCTGGTGAGAACATGTCTAGGCACTTTTGATCTTGACTCTGGAGATCCGGCTTAACACAGGGTACAAATGAACAAACTCTAAGAGGCTCTTGTTTTAAACCTTCTATTTCCATTCCATTCCTGCTCTTTCCATTCTGCTACTGATGACTTTCCTCATGTAGGCCCTCTGTTACCTTTGCCAACTGGAGAGTGACCAGCACTTAATTTTGTTATCTGTCTGTGTGACTTTTAAGTGGCATAAGTGCTCTGATGTGATACCTGCAGTGTTAAGGACCAGCTGATTGATGTAGTGTTTCAGGAGTCCAGTCTATTTATTCTGCCCTTTTGTGAGGACTGAACTATGTACTACATTGACATGCTGCAAGCAGATGGTGATAGCTGATGTACTGTGGGCTTATTCTTTGACTTTTGCTTTTGCTTTTATTTTATGTCTGGTAGGCTTTTTATTACCGTGAAACCACCCAAAAGAACAGAGCCGTTGTTGAAAAAAGCTGACATTTTCTGAGGTCAGGATTTTAAGTGTATTATTTAAGATAACTAAATAGATAAATGCTATATAAACTGCCTCCAGAAATCATTTGAAGGTCAGAACAAAATGTTACAGGGTCCTCATCCTTCTTTCTTCCCTTCAAAACAACAGCTTCCAACTAGAACTCATATTCTGAATTATAAATTGAATGATGTGTATGAAACCTAGTTATGAAGTACAACATGTAGGTAAACAGGATAAGTAATGTGACCTCACTTGCTTTAGAAATATGCTGAAATGCTAGTCAAGCAGAAGCAGAAATACCTTGAAGTGTATTTACTTTGGCCATTTGTTAAAATCCTGTTTACCTTTAGATATTCCTTCCTTCTAGCATACTTATTATCAAAAGAGTTGCAGCTTGTACACTTGATGGACGAAGAGGAATCTAAAAGCTTTCTATATTTTTACACTCCCCATATTCTAGTAAAAAGTTATTTTAGTTCTTAAATGAAAATGCCTTATTTGTACACATTACTACATACCCTGAAGATAACTGAGGTGGAGTATTTCTAAAAGATGCAGTGAAGCAGCTCAGGAACAGTTTGTAGATTCCCATTAAACTTTTAGGATGAGTTTACTTAGGGCTGTGGCCTTCCTGCTTTTTCAAGGTGGATTTATGTACAGTTATTTTTGGTGGTAAACCTGAGTTTCTCTTGCTAGTGAGCGTAATTCACACTACAGTCAGGATGGAAGTGTTTGGATGTTTTAGATGTAAATTCTGTAGATAAATTAATACAGTATGAAGGAACAGCATTGCAGATGGGGGAGGCTTTGCTATATTTTACCTTACTGTAAACTGAATGTCTGGTTACCATTTTTTCCCTTATAACTTCCATCCATATTTTAGCATGAGAAGGTCAACTGTTGGCTTTTTCCTTGCTGCTTACACAATGAGCATAAACACTAGACAGTGGAATTGATTTTTATGGAACACTACTAAAACTTTACTGCATGTACACCACCTGCTTCTGAACAAAATATTTCTAGCAATCCATTTGTATATTCTTTCCTATTGCAAATTAATTGCTTTCTCAACAGTAAACTGAAAGAATTGCTTCAATTAAAATAAGTATGTGTAGCAGAAATAAATTTGGTGTAAATATTAAAGTGGAAAGGATTCAAAGATAAATGTGGAGTTAATAAATGGAGTGGAGCTGCACAGTTCTTGACTTTCTCCTATGATGTGTTGTAAGTGGAGAATTCTCAAGCAGTCAAATAACAGGAAAATGGTGAAAAAAAGAGCGAACAACTGGTTTGGTCTCCTAGCACCATTTAGCTCTTGTATCCTGCTATTCTTCAATGAAAAGGATAGAGTCAGGTGTGTCAGCATCTTCCATGATCGTGCTCTCTTGACAAAGAGAATTTCAGGATGTTAAACATAGTGTTTGATGGAACCATTGCAACTAAATCTGCTGCTAATGGCTCAGAACATAAGAGGAAATGGGAGAGGCACCAAATATGTCTTTGATTTACCTTTGAGCTAACTGATTTCAGGTGGCCTGTCTAGTAGGTTTGTTTGTCCATGTAAATTACAGTGCCCTTTTAGCCCCAAAGGTAACAAATTTTAAAATGAACAGGTAGACACATAGAAAAAGTCTATCTTACCAAGTAGAAAAGTAGAAAGTAATAGCTATCCCTGTTCAAAATTCAGCTTCTGTTGTTCCTAAGAGTTACATCTCATGGAAACCAATGGCTTTTGGCCAGTTTCCAGACACGTGGGGGAAACTTTAGGTTATAATTATGCTTTACAGCTTCTTTTAATTAAAAAAAAAAATAGAAACAACTTGATGTTGACCACAATTTACTTGTGTCTAAGTGTTGTCATGAAAACAAATATTGTACCAATGTGAAAATTTAGTTCTTAAGAAAGTGAGCCTAATCTTTAGGAGTTCTTTTATGTGAATGCGTTTCAGAGATAAATTATTATCTTTTCAAATTCTTGATTACAAGATTTGACCACAGTAAAGTTTCATTTCTGTGTGTAAACTGAAAGCAATGATAGTCTGCTTAGGAGTATGTTTACCTGTTATTTTTTTCATTGGATGAAAGCTGAAAGTTGATGACATGTATTTTATATGCAGCTGTCTGTGCATTTTCAATATAGGAGGAAATACAATCAGTTCAGCATGACTGGATTACTATAAATAGTTCTAGAAAATACCTTCATTTCCTCTCCACATTTATTTTTGTCATATGCTTTACTGACTGTAACACATGATGTAACCAAAAGTAGAGTGTTATATTTTTATTTTAAAAATGAAACGTTAAAACACAGAGTGGTGTCTGTATTTGAGAAACAGCACTGTAAAATAGAGCCCACCTTATGAAAACATTTTGGGCATGTTTTGCTCTTTTGTTTTAGGGAGGTAAGAAACTTAATAATTGCAGATAATAGTGATGAAAGCAAGAATGCAATATTTTTTTGTGCTAAAACCATAAAAAGTTATTTTTGGGAACTACGCGGTACATTTCTGCATTAATAGGAAAAAATAAAGATTTCAGTCCTCATTTTTGTCCTTCTAGTGGAAGCTTATTGGATAAAAATTATTTTACAGTAGTTCTAACTTAATATCCTTTTTTAGGTGAAAAGTTGAAACTTTAAAGAGGGTGCTTATGCTTTCTATGTATCATCATCTGCCAAACTAGTATGATTTGCTCTCTTCTAACTAGGTATGAAAATTATGCATTTTATTAGTCAGATAAGCACAGGCTGCAGTAACACACCTTGTATAACATGTCTGAAAGGAAAAGCACTTTCCAAAAGTACTCATTCCATTATGAGCAAACCCTACAGAGCCTGCTCTCCCATGGCTTTACTGCTCACCAGCCTTAGCCCTGCTCCCTTACCCTCCTTCAGTCCCGTCCCTTCTCCCACAGGTCTCTCCTTTCATGGTTTGGCAAGGAATGGCATTTCCAGGACTAGCTGACCTGCTGGTCCAACACACAGGACAGTGCCACCCCCAGATAAACCCAATGCAGCACTTGTCTCTGGCTCTGATGGGTAGCAGCTGACTCCAGAGGCTGCTCACAGCCCTCTAACCCTTGGTTGAGCTGATCTGGCTTAGCAGCTCTGGTTTAGGAACCTGGTTGAAGCTTAATTGACACAGGCCAATGATCACAGAAGTTATTAATGAATAACAAAGGGAGACACATAGGCCATCCAACTAAAAAGCCTTTTTTTAAAAAAAAAGGAATTTTAGTTGTGTACTGCTTGGTTTTATAAAGACTAGTCTAGTCTGTAATTGCCTCTGTGTTGCTAAGAAAGTAACTTGCAGAGGAGCTGTAAACTTTTGTGGAAAACATTAGCACCGATTTTGTGGAAAACATTAGCACTGATTGTTCCCAGGGACTTGATTCTCAGTCTTCTACATGGCAAGTAAGTTTTCCATCATTTGTGCCTGTGCCAGGGGAAGATGACAAGCCATCTAGCCATAAAAAAGCTGGATGTTAAGGGGTGTGCCTTCCTGTTATGAAACTTGCTGCAATCCTGAAATTCAAAGTAGATGAGAATGTGTGCAAGACATTGAGAACAATGGAACAAGAGGGTAGGCACTGAAATAAATATGCTGGAATGTAGATTGAACGGGTTGACTTTCTGCTGAAATAAAGCTGGGAACTTTGCTGTCACTAAAATCATGTTATTAGGTGAGTTCAAAGCCTGTCACTAGTGAGCCTTACCTATTTGAGTAGAAACAACTATTGTAGACCTGTCTGAGGGCAACCATATTCCAGAAGCTGACCTAAGAGTATAGTGAACCAGTGATGTTTGATGGATATGACTTTTCATAAAAAACAAAAGAAACAAAAAACCACAAACAAACCAAAAACAAACAAACAAACAAAAACCAAAAAAAGAGTTGAAAATACTTACGCTAGCTAGACACCTGATCAAATGGAATCCTTCAAACAGGAGGAAAGGCAAGTATACAAGATAAACATTTTAAAAAAAAACAAACAAAAAGCATGGTTTTTAAAAATCCTATAAACTATGAGCAGGATGCCAGTGCATTGTTCCTGAGAACAGAAGTTCCCACTTCAGGATTGTAGTGAAGGTGATTGAGAATGGATGGATGAAGTGTGATACACAGAAGAAAGAAATCAAGTCTGCACAGGTATTGCTTGATAGCTTCAAAACCATCTAACTTTAAAGCTAAGTGTCACCTGAAGAAAGTAGATCCACCAGTCCATGGGCACTGTTGGAGAAAATACTGACATAATGCCTTTAAATATAAGGATGCATTTTTCCACAATTAATTTAGTACTGTGTCCCGCAGTGAATTCAGGTTGGAGGAAATTGGAAAACTTACTCCACTGCTAGCATGAAAAATGTCTGGCTATCAGCAGACACAGGTGAAGTTAGAATACTTTGTAAGTCTGGAAAAAAACCCTGTTAGTCTCCAAAAAGAATAGTCATCGTATTTATTCCTACTCCATGTGCAGACTCGTCTTTTTTTCTCCTTCCTCCCTGTTGAATAAGATAGCTTTCACTAAGACTTGCAAAGTCTCCATATGATTAAGTGGTTTTTAGAATGTGAAACAATTTTGTATACTTGACACATTGAGATAAGGTGGTTAATATTTCCAATACACAGTACCTTCAAATTTATCTTTAGTAAAATGTAAGTATTTAAGAATTCCCAAGTGGTGAACAAAGCAGTTGTCACCCTGAATGTTTAGAGTGGCAAGTTTTAGCTTGTATGAACTGACTGGGGAGAAGACCTTCCTTTCAGTTTCTGTTCATAACAGTGACTTGTGAGAATGAAACAGTGCAGTTGGTAGAACTGGTTTGATATTGAAATAGTTCATCCATGTACTTTGTCTATATTGCTGTATTACTTTTACCATGTAAACTGTGTTAAATTTTGGGGGCCCTAGAAAATACTAGAATAGAATAGTTGAGTAAGGGAGAGCAGATGCCAGACAATTGTCCATTTCCTGAAATCTTTGTACAGAATTTGGAGGCAGAGCAATTCAAGTAAATGCTTAGTATAATAATGAGGGAGCTGCAATAATTCATGAGATGGATTGTGTTGAGTAGGTCTAGAAGGTTGAATGTAGGTCTGGCATTGAGAGCTTCTGTTAGCTCGGCTGACTGAAGTTTAATTTCAGTGTCAGCTGAGAAAAGGTTGATTGACTTGTCTTTCCCTTTGGTTTTGCACTTCAGTTGATACTAACATTTGGACAATGGTGATAGTATGGTGTTTGGCATCTTTCAAGAACGTGAGAAAGTCTCTTAGGCATGTTGGGTCTCAACGCTCTCGTGTTACTGCGCTGGATTGCACATGATAGGTCTCTAATAATTACAGATAATATTTCATACCATTTCATTTCATGAAATGTTCCATTTCATCCTGTCTGACTACAAAATGAACTCTCATTCTGTTTTCTGTTGCACAGCAGGTAAGTAGAAGACATCCATGTATATAAAAGAAAATAATTGGAGTTTTTAAGTGTTCAGTGAGTTGCAGAGCAAGAGAGCTACACTTGCCTATTTGGCCACATGCTGGCCACACTGGTGTCTCAGAACCCACTCTGAGCCATCATGCTGGTTTTGCCTGCTGGTGCATCTCAGGTGAGGATTTCCTAATAACTGGAAGACAAATGGAGTTTTGTTGGTATTCTAGAGGGTGAAGTTCTAGGTGGAGCTGTTGTAGGTGGAGCAGTTTCTCCTCTCTGTGCACAGTCCAGCAGAGGGAGATGAACACCAGAGTTTGCAGGAAGAGGAGCAGTTTGTGTCAGCAGAGGTTTGCCCAGGCCAGCCTTTTGCACCTGGAGGGTACAATACCGTGTCGACACCTCGATGTGTCAGAATCAGGACTGGAGAGTGGTGGGTGGTTTCTTGTACTCCTGAGCGGAGATCAAGGCCATCACTGTATTTTTAACTTTTTGCTGCTATATCATTGTCTTAGTAAAACCTTGTAGGAAAGAGTATGGTAGTGATATCCCTATGGGTTTCCTTAAACCTTTCTGCTTGGCTGGCCTTCGGACTTTGCGATTGATTTAACTTTAGGTATATCCTCAGTGTGTCTGGTCTGTATGTATGAGTCCAGACAGATTCCCAGTTCATTTTGCCTGAATTTGGTAGGCTGTCTGGACATGGGACTTTTGTACTTTTGAATATGCAACAGTGTTGAGCTGCTGGGAGGAAAGGTTTGGTTGCCTTGATGTGAGTGACACGGTAATGGAGCTCCATTGTCTGGGCTGGAGCTGCCACAACTCTGCCAGCACAGAAGGGTTGGCAGAGGAGTTTGTTTGTCAGCATTGGAGCTATATCGGCACATCCTCAGTCTCAAGGGCAAGTGTGTTACTCATTCCTGTCTGGAAACCGATTGATTTAAAAGACTCTTGAGATGAGGTGGTTCTTTAGGTTCAAGAGCCAAATGGAAGTGAAAAAAAATTATTTTTGACTAGTGTCTGCTGCAGATATTATACTGTAACTTTCTTTGCAGCGTCAGTCCAGTAAAATGTAACACAGAGAGGCTGTATTTCAACTAAGATCATATGTCTTAAGTCTTTTGAGCATATTCATGAAAAGAAAGTCCTATTAAATGCCTTTTTTGGTCATTGGTCTTGTTCTAAACCTTAGAACAAGACTTACTAAGTTGGCTTAGTAAGTTCTCTTAAATCTCTTGTCCACTGGTATAATTTTCTCAGAAATTACAATTTTTAGTCAATCCTTTTAATTGAAATTGGGAGTTTTCCTTAAAGTTTAGGATCTAATTCAAAACCATTTTAAGAGTTCGTCTTTCTTAAGTGGCACATGTCATGACAAACTTCCTTTCTTCAGTTACGTGTTCCATCTTTAGAATCTGAAAGCAGAGTTGTCCTTTTTGAGTGGTTTTTAAATTATTTTATTGCATCTTATAACTAATCAAATAATTAGAACAGAGAATGTAAATTTTAGTATTTTCCATTTCGTCCTCTGCATTAGTAAACAGAAGAAATGGGAAAAAACTACTTAGATGTAGACTCTAGCTCATTATAGATCTCTGTTTTTAATGGCAGATCCTGCACATTATCCAGGCACACCACATCTGTGTGTCTTTCCCTGTTTTTATTTGTTTATCTAGAATCTTCTAGTTTTATATTAACAATGTCAGCAGTTCTGTCACAATCTTCAGATCTATAGATTGTCCAGAATAGAAAAGAAATTAACATCTGATGATGTACAGACTTGCCAATGAAATAAATTGTTGATTTTTCTTTGAGGATATGTTCAGCACTTCCTTAAAAAAAATAAATCACAGGTTTCATAGCTGAATATACTGGATATGGAAACTGTCTTGATAGAGAGAACTGGAAAAGACTGGGCTTCTCCTGCTGTATAATTCTGATACCAGGCTACAACTATTCACGGTTTAGACAGATGCGACCATGGTGTTCAAAATAGGGATATTTTGCAATAGATGCTATCATGTTCTTTAAAATTTTAACACTGTTAACATTAAGACTAAGTGATTTCCATTTTATCTTGGTCTAAAGGTGTTTCATATTAATAACTAACAGGAAAACAAATCATGTTTAACATGATTGTGTTTAACATAACACAGCATAGCATAGCCAGGTTGGCAGGGCTTGATGAAGAAGTCTTATGAGAAGTTTTCCATTAACTGGAAAGTCTTGTAGATATCAACTTTAAAGATAAAACATTAAAGTTGTATACAACGTATTGTAAATACTTGTCAGGTGTATTTACATTTGATTTTCACCGTAGCATTTCTGGTCAGCTGCTGACTTTAGGAGAACTACTAAAATTGCAGATGGGGGATATTTTGAAAGACTTGTTTGGGGTTTGAATTCTTTTTCTTAGTTTGCCCAAGAGATATGTTCTTTAACAAATAGCGTGGATCTGCTTTAGTTTATCTGTAATCATGAAACTTAAGCGTGCTAATTATCTTGTTTCTTTACTATTTATTTGATATCAAGGACCACATTTATTATTTTGGAAGGTGTGGGGGAATCCAGGCTCTCCCCACCATTTGTTTCTCTCTCAGACTTATATCCCAATTAGTGAGTTTTATTTTTTTAAATTATAAATTTATATGGTAAACCACATTTGTTTTTTATATCCTGTGATAAGTATGTTTAGCTAGCAAAGATCCTCATCCTTGATCTTTCTCTTTCACTTTTGTGTTCAGCTGCTCCTGAATAACATACTAAAAATAAACTAACTTTACTGAGGTCGTCTGTTGACATTTATATGCAGTGAGTCATTGTAGTGTGTTGCTATATGATTGAGATCTATTTTGGCTTTTAATCATACATCCATGTGGCATACCCTTGAAAACAAGTAATTGAATGTTGAAAATTCTGATTTCTGTCATAGCAATTTAATGAAGTCCAAATCTCTGTAAAATACTAAACTCAGTATCTGTCTGTTGTCTGAAGATACCAGTAGTTAGGTACAGTGCATTTTTATTGCAGTAGAAGTTCAAAACTTATATTACCAATAACACAGATAGCTTAAGTGACCCAATACAGACTCTGTAATACACTAAACAGGAATTTTCATTGTTGTGTGATAATAAGGGACACTTTAGGTACTTTATGAGAATAAGACATCTAGAATCTAGACTTCAGCTAGTTAATTTCAAATGAAGCAAATGAGATGCCTGTCATAAGATGTATGGGGTTTTCTTCATAAGATTTTTGTGCATGCAATGTCAAACTTTCTGTAAAAGGCTTGTAGGGCTGATAGGCTATATAAAGAAAATCAATATAGTGTTTTCCAAATAGTATATATGATAATTTATATAAATTTATATATAGCATTTGATGTTTTCTGTGACATTTCCTGTCTCGCATGCTATTGTGGGATAAGCTGGTAGATAGGTTTTTTTCAATCCATAGTTCCATGGATGTCTGTCTGTGTATCCTCTGGAAGGTGGCAGCCACATGCATTTCATGTGCCAACATTGCTGGTGTGGCTGCACACAAGTAGGATCTGGGAACTGATCAAATAATCAAGTACACACTGAGTGTCTGGCCTGAGGGTGATGATGCAGCCTGGCCTGGGATGCGGGTGGAGAGAGAGGGGATTTCAGCTGCAGCTTGTGCTTAATGTTGGTTAAATTGATTGTGAAATCAGCCCTATAGACCATGTGCATCCTTATTACTTTTTTGTAAACAAACATGCATTGAAGAAAATCCGGTGCTTCTTATAAAATAATTATTAGAGTTGTGTTAGCAGAATTAGCTGAATTTTCACAGCAGAAGTTGCTCTTTTTCACAAGTGTGAATCAGAAAATGTGTGTAGGCAACAATGTGAGGGAGAGTTGTTTTCAGTAGTAGTCCTTTTCCTGTAAACTGATGACTTTTAAAAAATCATTTTAAAAAAAGTAATTAGGGACATATCGTAGAAGTAAATGGACAATATACTCAAAATGAAAAATCAGTTTAAGTTAGTGCATCATGACTTACTGATTCCACTAACATAGTTATTCAGTGGCTCTCTTATGTAGCTTGCTGCTCTTGCTGAATTGCTTTGTTTTGGTATTACCCAGTATGTGTTAAGTTAAATCAGTGAGGACGTAGAAAGTTCAGAATTTTCAGTAGGTACAAAATTATGTCCCAGCATGGGTTAAGGCAAATATGAACCCTGGTTTCTTAGTAAGGAACATATTTTAAGCAGCTGCAAAATTCTTGGTAGGAAACCAGAAGTTTTTCTTCCGTAAAAAAATCATACCAACTGAAATGTCCAGAGTCATTAATCTATGGTTCGCTTTGCCAATTTATGGATGCTTAAGTAATGGTGCTTTTCCTGCAGTGTCTTTTCTTGGGTGGTTTTTTTTGGGGGGGTGGGGTGGGGTGGGGTGGGTGTTTGTTTTTGTTGTGTTTTTGTTTGTGTGTTTCGTTTTTTAATTCTTCTTTTAGTGTTGCAGTAGGGCATCACCAAACTGGGTAAAGATTACTACATTCTTATCCTTCAGAACTGTTTTTCTTTCTGTGTTGGTTAACGGTAAAGATTTCAAGCAGTTACATACAGTGAACAGTTTAAAACTGGGACAATACTGCTTCATAATAAGTCTTGCAAAATTATGGAGCTATGTGTAGGAAAACCCTAATTAAAACTACCTGCTTCCTTACATCATGCGTCAGTGGTACAACGTTTTAAGGTAACCAAAACTAGTGCAGGTATAGGATTTATGTGTGTTTCCCTGTCTGCATGCAGGAGGGTCATCCCCATCTCAACTCTAAGAGCTGCTGCTCTGTGGTACTAGTGGAGTGATTAAATTGCTTTTTTAATTTTCTACTTATAAAATTTACTGCATGAAATCAGTTTTGTGCACATTTCTTCAAATCAGATCTTAATCATGTATTTGTATTTCTCAGCTTTGTTTAGTTTCACAAAATAGCAGATTTTTAAATGTCAGTGAAGATGTGTGTATTAATACATTTTTTTATATGCATGGTAGCATACTTTTGTTTACAGTGACAGTAGAGATGTTTTGAAGAATGTAAAATAAATATTTTGGGATTTTTTTAAACTGAAAAATACTGGCTCACTTGTCTAGTTAGTTGATTGCAACTTCCTGCTAAATGACAGATTGTTTCCAAATCTGTTTTTACTAAAAAGTTCTTTTAAACACAACAAAAATAATTTAGTCCTTAAAACTCAAAAAGCAGATTTTTTTCCTAGCTATTTGACACATGTAGAATGTAGAGTTTTAATTGAACAGTATAAAGATTTGGGCTTTGATCTAGCCTTACATATGAAATGTCAGCATTCACAAAGCTCTGATCAGAGAGCAGGGGGCTAGGTGCATGGCAGGTAGCATTTCTCACTTGTCACTGCTCACCAACCTAAAGAAATCATGCAGATATGGACACTGTAGTCTTAATCTTGTGCAGACATGCCTTAAAAAATTGTATCAGTTTGTCAAGAATGAAATCTCACTTTGAGAAATACATATACATTAGAAGTTGGTAATCAGTTCCACTTTCAAGCAGTGTGCAAGTAGCAAATGAAGGAAACTGCAGAATGAAAGAAAAATCACCTCCACTTTACTGAATAAACAATGTTCTCATAGAGCATTGCTCAAGTCATAAATCTTAGTATTTACCAAACTTTCATGTAGTAGAAATAGATGTCCAGCTGATAAAAGTTTGTTTTTTATAGCTCCATTTATGGCCCTATCACTATCCACAGGACTTGGAATGTAATAAATGACTCCCAGAAGTAGATCAACTAAATTACAGTTTAATGCAATATTGCTGGATATAGTGGAGGAGTGATTACACTGTGCCTGAGCACTCCTGGCTAGTCATCAGAGGAAGGGACATTGGATTATTTTCTGTGCATCTTGTTCTGAAGTCTCTGCTGAAGCAAAATGTTTTTGGTTTTTGGTTGGGTTTTTTTTTTTTTTTTGGGTGGGAGGTGGATGAGGATTTGTGCAGGGACTAAAGCTTGAAAAGAAACATTCCATTACAGGGAAATACAAGGCAATAAACTGGCGTAATTCCTCCTTTAGACCTGAACACGTTGAAGGCCAAAGAAAGACATTTTTCACTTTAGGAATGAAATAAAAGTAGTTGTACATGGCCTTCAGAAAATTGCAGCTGCAGTTACTTAATCTTCTTTTTTCATCCCATCCCTTTAGTCTTTGTAATAAAATTTCACCTCTGATTTAAACAATATCATTGCATAGTAGTAATTCCTGTTTGGTAATAACTTTGTTTTGTCAGGTAGCCAACTTTACAGTGCAGTTATTATGGAAAGTGTCCCTGGGCCAAAATTTGTCATCTGACAGGTTAAGAATTGCACAAATTAAGAAAAATATGAAAGATTTTGGAGGTTTTTTCTTTTCTAAAAATAAAATTTGTGTGGTTGTTGCTAAATGGCAACCTGGTGTGCATGTTCCAGAGAGCAGAATTATGGGAATTGTCTTGAAAACCCTTAAGAGTTTTTTTTCCCACTCATGACTAATTATTACTAATTTTCCTTCAAGTCATAGTCACAGTATTTTCTGTGCAAATAGGCCTAACATTTTGCTTTGAAAAGACATGAAGAACATCAGTAGGGTCTCTTCTGCTGGCTCTTCCTTAGGATTGATGGCCAGCAGCAGTGGGGAAGGGAACTGCTGGTGTCACATACCCTTACTGCAGTAATATGCAGGACTCTATTTGAGGTTTTGACCAGATGGTGTCAGTTATGGAACCAAGAAGTGACCTCAGGAAATAGAGAAGTTAAAGCTTGATTACACTGTGTTAACTGTTTATCCATCCACATCATATTAACAGCTGTAATTAATGACAACAGCCTTTTTAAAAATAGGAATGTCTAAGATGTGACTGTACTTTGTTTTCTGTGCTTAAAATTTATCTTTGCCTTATGCTATGGATTCTTTGCTCTAATGTCTTTGAACTTAAAATTGCAGAAATTTAATTGAGTTTGCCTTGTGTTTCAAAAGCAGATTAGTCTTTGAATTTTTAGTTCAGATTTATCTTGCTAAACAGTATTTGAGAACATACTTACATATTAGATTGAAAGCTTCTGTATTCCTTCTCTGCTTCTCAAAGGAAATGTTGAACAGTTGTTACTCTGAGGTAACTTAATCCCAGTAACTGGTATAGAGTTTGTCTTTCAGAATTTTTGGATTTTATTAATATATGTTTTGTTTTACGTACTTTGTATACTTGTTTGGTAAAATGCCTTCAGGCAGAACAACTTCTGTAGGCAGAGGTAATATCTCCTACTAAACAAGAGTATCGTTAGACAAACTAGACTATTCTGGTAGTTGTCTGACACCATATGTGGGAATATCAAGAAGGCACTTTGGATTTTTCCCCCTTTACTCTTTCTTAACCACCACTTTACATTTAACACAATCTATTATTTGGGTTCTTCAGCAGGTTAGGATCCTTGTTTTTATAAGATCAATAGACATAATTGTTATTATCCCAAAGATGGATCCATTGTATTACTGGCCCCAAAGCAAAACATGCCCTTACACTGGCATGTTGAGCTTATTTAAAGTGCCAGCCCAATTTAACTTTTCTTGCACTCACACTAAATGCAGCAGTTGTATTTCTGTGTTGCTTCCAGGCCAATTATTTGCATACGTTTAAAAAGCAATCAGATCTGGTCTGTTAGGTCAAGATAATATGAACATAAATGCACATTCTTACAAATAAGCTGCCCTAAAATATAAAGTGGAAAAACAAATGTAGTGTGAAATGCTAGGGAAAATGCAGGCAAGGCATAATTAGCAAAGGACAGTAGAAATGCTGTTTTGTTAGGACTTGAATAGTAACAGTCAATTAAGTTCTCACAACAGGAAACAGCAAAGCATTTAACAAAGAAACATCATCTCTCTCTACAGCATAAAGTCTCTACAAAGAATCACAAAACTGAGGCAATTAATAGGTCAGAGGTCATGAGCTAAAAAACCAGAGGGGGCTGACATCATATTTCTTTGCAAAGAAATCTATCTCTGTATGTTACAATAATTAATAGACTTAATTTTTTATCTAGTTTATGAATGATGGTATTTTATATAAAACAAGCACATATACAAAGCATGGCTGAGGATGTATGTTGTGGTAAATGATATGTAGGATGTAATTGTAGGCTTGATAACCAAGGCATAGCCATCATTGCTCAAACTAACTGTAAAAAACTCAGATTATCAGTGCCAAGTTAGCTAGTAAGGATATCATTAATGTTTCTTCCCTTCCTTTTCCTCAGTACTAGAATAATGGAAGTGGTCTAAGATGGATAAACAGAGGGGCACCGCAGCATTGTGTTAGATGCAAAAAGAAAGTAGTTATAAGCAAATCAAGAGCTCAAACTCTTGTAATAAAGTTGAAACTTATACTGAAAAATTTAGCATTTCTACCTAAATACTTTGCCCCAAGAAAGCATTGACAACCATATATATATGCACCAGGCTCCATTTCATGTCCTTGCATTGAATTTCTTGTAGTGCAACATGAGGATGTCTGTAATAAGCTGATTTTCAGTATATAAACAGTAGAAGCTTTCTCCTCCTATAGTATGATCTTGCATACGAAAGGTAATTACTTTTCTTAGGACCAGAATCAAGTCCCGTGAGAGGATACATGGATATTTCAAGGGTAACACAATTAAGGGAAGAAATAACATTATCTGGAAATGTTTTGTTATCTGGAATTTCTGGCTTACTTCTCTGAAGCTTTTCCAAACATCACATGTCAGGGCAGTTGAGAAACGTACAATTTTCCATTTAGTTCCCCAGAGCATGCAGGGATCTGCTTAGCAATTTTTTGAATTGAGGTTATTTTGAGATGCCAAATAGATATGCAATAGATTTTTAATAGCTGTGCTATGTTGGCTAGTGATGCCATGGGTTTTGTTTGTGCTGATTTTACTCTTGTTTACTTAGTATTTTGAATGCCTTGTTACAAAGCCTATGTAACCTGGTGTTACTCCCCTGGTTATTTGGAAAAAATCCCTCAATTCCTTCCCTCTTCTCTCTCCCCAACCA